>QGOD01000804.1:30565-46335 GCA_003313065.1 Sarcodon sp. MG97
TTAGATTCTACGGTCGTTTGCACACACACACACACACACAATATATAATGCAGTGGCCTTGGCAGGGAGAGACAAACAGACGCCACGTTGACAGCCTCTGAAGAATTCAATTCGAGACTTATCACTCGTGTTCTCTTGGCAACTGTCAGCACCACAAGACAATGTCACACATGTGTGCCGCTTGGATGTACTAATAACTACTTCGACTGAATGGCTAAGCCCTTGAATGTATATATTGAACACGCATGCCCGTGCAATTTCCATCAGGTCATCTACGCGTCCCCTCGTGTTCACGGCAGAAGACACGAACATCTGATTTGAAAAAAAAAAAAAAAACAAAGGCAGCGTGCTTCATGTGCTCAGGACCATGCAAAACCACCTGCGGGATGTGCTAAGCCTGTGAGGATCGAACCTTACGATATATATATCATGATGCTCATCTGATGCCAGGGACGTCTTCAATACACAGCATAAACTACATGATCCCCCAAACCCCGAGTTTTGTCTGTATTGATAGTACTCGTCCATGGTGGGCTTTAGCTCGGATAATGTAAATCAAGGTACCAGGCAACACCTGCCTATGTTCAGGGCAGCGAAGAAAATCCCTGCACAGCAACATTCCGATCCGCACTACCGTTCCCGCCGATATAAAACCTTTCGCCGGCGTCTAGGGACAATTGTGCGCTCATCGTGCCATTCATCATATATGATGGCACGCCCGATTACTGTACATAAGACTCTCTCTCAGCTCCCCCTGACCGCTATCAATTTTTATACATGCGTATTAATGTCGCAATCGTGAGCAATACCTTCAAGTCGATAGTGGTTGACCCAGTAAAACAGATGCAGGCTACCTAATCGCCGTCAGGCTCATCATCCCCGCATTTGTGGCGCCAATCCAAACCCGCTGACCCCTCCCATCAACTCCGAACTAATCGTGCGCGCTACATACGTGGGACTGTCCGAGTACTCGTATCTCGGTCTACGATAACCTTACATGAGTAGTAGTAAGCAGTTCTTGTATAACAACATCTGATAATCAAAATTGATCCACATCTTTTTTTTCCAACACAAGATATCTATGCGGTACGATATCGTGACAATAAGGTCGCGTCATGGCTAAAATGTTGACTCGGTACGATACCTCTAGGCTCCAGCTTTTGGTAATCCTCAAGCTCTCGAAAGGTAAAGTATCAGGCGTAAGATCATTATTTACGCCATTAGCTCATTATATACAGGCACGCTGCCAACAAGATATCTGTGTCTAATCGTGGTTCTTCTCATCGACGTCGATGTCGAGATTCTTTGCCAGCAGGCTCAGAATAGATCCGAGCCAGGGAACAGCTGGGACTCCTCGTCGTCTTCATCGCCACTATTTGCATTTTCGTGCCTGGCGCTCCTTCCTGAAGAGTTCAAATTCGACTTCTCCAGCAACTTGGCTGGCATAGACTCATCCTCTATGCGGTGCCCATGCAACGAAGCGGTAGACGTATCGAAAGGCGTAGCCCCGACGCTTTCTTCGACGTCCTCAACCGGAGATTGTTCGAAGGGGTCTGGAGTTGGAATCCGAACCTGATCCACCGCAATCGGAGACTGTAACCGGTGCTGACGTATGGGGGCAGTCGAATCCGGTTGGGGAGCGGCAACACGAGGCGACTGTCGCGTTTGAGGCTGTTGTGTTGCTGGTTGTTGAGGCTCAGGCTCTGCTTGCTGAGGCTGAGATCTCCTGGTCTCGTACTCAAACTGAACCGTACCGTTATGAGTGAAATAATAGAAGGGTAAGGGAATATCACGCACAGCATCGAAAACCTCCTTCCTTCGTCTTTGTCCACCATTCTGATCAATACAGTAACACATATACAGAGTGTCCGCAGTGTCCTTGACGAGACCAACGCAAAATAATCCAACCAAGGCAGTGACACCTCCAGACAAAAGAGAGGCTGAGAGTGCTTGCTCAGGAACATCCAATGTATGTGCAACAAACAGATAAGTTGTCAACGAGAAAGGAAACGTCAATGTTAAAGGCGCGTAGGTTAGCATCGTTAAGGGCGCTGCAAAATAGAACATAAGTTCAAGTGGTATGAATATATGCACAACTTACGTTCAGTCTTGAATCGTTTTCTGTATCTTGCTACAGAGGTGTTCGCAGCAGATGTCAGTGCCCTCCCTCGTCTTGCACTTGGAAAAAACGCGTCTCCGGTCAATCCCGTATAAATCAACGCATAGGTGCTCAATGAGTTCGTTGCACTCTCAAGATATCGGACTGCAAATCCAGAAGCGATGACTAACGGTTGAAGATAAGGTCGCATAGGGAGTGGAAGATAAGTTGGTAGAAGCCTAAGTAGGACTGTCAAAAGACCGAGTAAACGGATAGCAGTTATGATCAAAGCAGATAGCACGATAGATCCTAACGATGGTGATGTAGCTCGTGTCAGAGCAGCATGAATAGTATGGGTAGAAGACGGTGGTGGTGGGGATAAAGTCGGGCTGAAAAGATCCCATGTTATAGTGATCGTAAGAATTACAATAACCACTCACTCTGCAAAGTACCAAGCGCCAATCACGCCCGCACAAGTTGCTCTCAGCACACCTCTCGCAACTCCCCAGCTCCATAACCAGATAGTCACCGTAGCAAAAATTGCCCAGTTAGCCCATCCCTTTACATGCCACTCCCAACCCGATGCATTTCCAGCAGGTTTCTCCATACTTCCAATCAAAAGTAGTCGGAAGGTAAGAGTCATAAATGGAATCGATAATATGAGAGATGCGAGGAGCACAGCTGGGGATAACCCAAGCAAAAACGGATTTTTCTGCAATAAGTTTGTGCTTAATGCCAGCAAGGAAGATGCGGTGTGTATGTCCCTTGGTAGATCCAAAAGTCGTCGTGCGGTTAACAATGACAACACAAGAGGTACAAGAGAAAACAGTCGTAGACCGACCGATTCTCCCCATGTAGGCTCTTTATTACCATCCCACATGAAACTTCCGATAAATGCCCAGATGGAAGAGACGAACAAAGTTGCTGGGATGAAAACAGACGTTACAATCATAACAGGCTTGACGAAAACACGAAGCAGGAAGATATGAATGTATGATACCGCTGCACTCAAAATGATGAGGATGGTTAACATGGGCACAGTATGCAAAAGTGTTGTGTATGGTAGGTTGACTCGATATGGGTTGGATGGTTTATGCGTGAGGAACAAGGTGATGACGGAGAAAAACAGACATAACGTAAGGCCTGTGCACCAAATCACCGTCCAGACATAATCATTGTACTTCCGCCGTCGGCGCGAAACGTGCCTGGGATCAGGTAGGGAGAAAACATCCATAGGTCGTGTGGTGCCATCCTTCGGGAGGAGAGATTCGGTAAGAGATAAGGAGGTAGGCGGGGGTGGAGGGATCGATGAGGGCCGTGCATAGCGTGATGGCAACGGTGGAAGCGCATTGTCGGTGAGAATATCCGGAGGTGGTATGCCTGATTCGTTCGAAGACTCGGACCGCGAAGAGGATGAAGACGGCGAAGAGGACCTGTAATTCCGTAGGGGCGAAGCTTGGTGAGCTAACCACCCCTTGCTTGACTCTGGTTCTGAGCCGTGATGTGAATCCAACAACCGCATCGATTGAGAGTTGTCTCTTGACATTGGATCCTCTTCGTCTAAACGCAGATAGGGATCATCGTCTTCCTCCCCATGGCCACCTCTCCTTGAGGACCATCTACTAGCTGCACTGGTTCGTAGATGGGGATCATCCAGATCATCGAGGTCGAGGTCATGTGGATTGCCGTGAGTTGACTCGTTGTCTGTAGTAAATGAGAAGAAGAGTGGCTGAGAAGAAGACATGCTCGACTGCTGTTGTTGCCGGTTGAGAAATTGCGAAGCATACGCAGCAAATGAAGCTGCCATGGCTGTCTGGTAGAGGAAACTGAGCTTGTTCGTCTGATGACGGTCGCACTGAACCAAGAGCTGCTACAATTACCAGGTTGCCTCTGCAATTCTAGCAGAAAAAGGGACTACGCAACTACATGTCACGCCTATGTAATCGTGACTCGATTATCACAGACTTCAACATCTTCAAGTTCATTTGAGCAATTTGATGATCAGGTATCACTCGACTTGTCCTTACGGTCTCAAATTGAAACAAATCACAATTTGCTTCTTGCACGCGAAATAGTTTGATATTTACCTTGCGCCAAAAATTTCTTTTACAGGTCAGGCTGTGTGATGAAGTTATCGAGGATCTAGTGTAGTGGGTATATGATTGAATGGCTGAAAGCAAAAACCATCAACTGCGATAACGTTTGCATTATCGATCATCTATCATCAAACGTTTTCCTGGGGCATTCTCCATCATTTGCTGGTGGAGATTATGTGTTCGAAGTCAGCGGTATTGCCGATCTATGAAAAAGTGAACGGAATCTCAACAGAACGCCTGCAGACCGATAGACGATCAGTGATAAGCCTGCAGATCGTTGCCCAACGGTTCAACAAATGCTCGACCTGACATGCTGTGGACAAGGGAAAGTCGTTATTTCCCGCTTGTTACCAACTTATAAACTGCGTGGGGGGCGTATAAGATAACAACACGATAGAATAAGGAGAAGACAGGATCTCACCTGTTCTATTTACAGTGCGATGCCATCTCAATGATAGCCTTGGGTATAGTCACTCGCATGCTGTCCTGGATACTTTATCCTCTGAAGCCGTACCACCAAGGCAAGAATCTACGAGCCTCCAAAAGAGTGATTGGTTAGGGAATAATGAAAGATCCCACCGGTCGACATGGTCAACGCTAACACCAAGCAATGTAAAATTAATGAGGACTCAACATCATCGGCCAGAGATGAGCCAAATGATGATCAGATAGAGAACCAGACTCTTTGCCCTCACAAAGACAGACAGACAATAATGCCGTACCAACTGTACCAGGTCCTCAAAAGTACACATTGAGAAACCTGTCCTTTCTGTGCTGAGAATAGTGGCCTTGAAAAGGACCTGGACCTGAAATAGAGCAGTAGGATCACGTTGGGAGAAGGAGAGAGATGCGGTAGTCATAATCTGAAGAGTGTATGTGAGCTTTTCGTCATCCTAGTCCAGAGTCTAGAATTTGAGATTTGAGAACAGCAGAACAGCCGAGAGCAAATCATGATCTGATCGTTGTAATATGATAAGCCATGGCGGAAATATGGAGCATGAATCGGATTTATGCTTTGAGTCCTGCTCCAGCTATAGCAAAGTCGACAGAAATCTTGCACAAGCATGCATCACCGAAGGTCTCTATCCATGCAGAAGTTACATGGAGTTTTGCCACTTTACAAGTCAGACATGGGAGCAACGAAAAATCACAATCCCAGCTTATCCCGAAAGCTAAAAGGCTTCGGCTTATACGGTATGCCTTCGAAGATGCTCATGGTCGGTGATGAAGAAGAGGTGTAAGGGCTAACTTACTCCATAAAACACTTCAAGCTCTCAGAACTCAATACTCGGTCCTCTTCCTGTCCGCTAAGTCATGGCCTAAGAGTCACAACCTGTATCGTATATGCTTTCCCGCCCTCATCAAAGCCGCGATGCAAGCTTTGCCCCCAAGACGCGCTTCACCTGGGAGCGGCGGATATGTCAAAGACGAAGGTTGACCTATGCCTACCAAATTCTCTCCCTTGATTCCGTTCGCCTGGAACTGGCTGTGAACGGATGGCCATATCTAGACCCGGGCCGGCGCATGACCATCATCA
This sequence comes from Sarcodon sp. MG97, assembly GCA_003313065.1. Classification (NCBI taxonomy): domain Eukaryota; kingdom Fungi; phylum Basidiomycota; class Agaricomycetes; order Thelephorales; family Thelephoraceae; genus Sarcodon; species Sarcodon sp. MG97. Next base: position 36,297 of record QGOD01000804.1, read on the forward strand.
CGAGCACGAAATACTAGATATCGGGTCTTACCTCCCTCTAGGATTGAATTGGTCTTGCCAGGCTCTATCTCTTACTCACGGACATATATCAAACACTATACCTCAGGGCAAACCTTGATAGCTTTCTCTTCTAGCTATAGGTCGAAGATGGCAAGAGTCTTGTTCAATCGGCTCGAACTCGAAGTATATTACACGATATCCTTATTTCTTTCGTCTCAATCACAAACAATTTGTATCTTTCCTGGTAATTTCGCGCTGTATGTAGCATTCTATTCTGCTAAGCACGTTTTCGGCTGAATTACTGACGAGCTCCATCAGTTCTTGCCTCACGGGCTTCCGCTAAAGTACGCACGTCACATCAGGTGTGTCGATATTGCGTTGAATCATTGTTCCTCGTTGTAATATCGCGCCAAAGTTTGCTTGTAGTTAGTTCACTTGCATCATCATGTGATTTGTCGTCATATCTCCTTTCATTTGCGTCAATTGGAGGCTTGGGGAATCATAGATAAGATGCAGAATTAAACGAGACGTCAAGACTGATTGCTTCTGCTGCTCTCATGGCCCCAGTTGCTAGCATTCAAAACCAGGGTACTAATGGAAACGGAGTTGTCCATAAACCTCTGCTTTCTAAACCCATCAGCGAGTTCTACTCGCCTTCCACCACTGGTTCGGAGACGGATGACAGCGATTACAAGTATGCTAAATACAAGGTACTTAGCATAAAATCATCGCAGTCCGTCCGTTTTACTGATGTGGCATTTATTCGACAGCCATCCTTCCCTGATATTCATTGGGAGCCTCTGACAGAACTCAAGGTTGTTGATCGCGGGTTATACGCCGATCCGGCCAAGAAAAGTCTCTTATCCGCTGCGACAAAGGTGACGGACTTGACGCCTGTGATCGGCACTGAAATTCTGGGGATCGATTTGAGGCAACTGTCGAGCTCCCAGAAGGATGAACTGTGTGTAAACCTTAATTATGAGCAGCATATTGGCTAGCTATATGACCGATACTTTCGCAGAGCCTTATTGGTTGCAGAAAGAGGAGTTGTCTGTAAGACCTTTTACATTATTTAGATCGAAATTTTACTTATTCCTCGATCTCCAAGTTTTCCGTGACCAGGAAATAAGCATCCAAGAACAACTCGACCTCGCGCGTCACTTCGGGCCTCTTCATAGACATGCTAACACACCGGTCCCCAGGGAACCTTGCTTGCAAGAAGTTCACGGTAAGGTCCATTATTTCGCCTCCATCGCATTATCACTGAAATTCATTATATGTAGTTGTTTATAACGATGGATCCCGTCGTCCAGATCCTTCTGGCCTTAGCAAACTAGATTTGTGGCACAGCGACGTTAGTTATGAGCTGCAACCCCCAAGTGAGTGATTCTGGGCTTCCATTGATCCGGTGATTTACTTGTCCTAGGTACCACTTCGCTCAAGCTTCTGACTGGACCACCCGTAGGCGGAGATACCCATTGGGCATCAGGGTACATTCTGACGACTACGCCTCTTCGTATTGACACTTATTCATTTCTTCTAGCTACGCTTTATACTCGTCATTCAGCCCAGGGTTCCAAAAGTATTTGGAAGGACTGTTCGCCGTTCACAGTGCAGTCGCCCAGGCCGATGGTGCCAGAGCTGCTGGCCAACCTGTGCGCAGGGAACCGATCGAAACTGTTCATCCCGTCGTGCGAGTTCATCCTGCGACTGGATGGAAGAGTGTATATGTTAACCCGGGTTCGTAACTCGCAGATGGCAGTGATTGAGTAAATTGAAGATTTATTCCTGCGTCCAGGCTTTACTCGTCGGATCCTCAATGTCCCCAAAGCAGAATCTGATAATCTTCTAAACCTTCTTTTCCAACAAATGAGTGAAAATCTGGATATCCAAGTGAGATTCAAGTGGGAAGTCAATTCCGTCGCTATCTGGGACAATAGGGTATGCTTTATTCTTTTACTATTCACGATAACTACTGATAGCGATGGGGTTGATTGCAGGTCGTAACTCATGCGGCCTCATTTAACTTCTGGCCTGCAACTCGACATGCATTGAGAGCCACTCCTCACGGTGAAATACCCCAGTCTGTCGAAGCATATGAGAGTCAGGGTAAAGTTGCGAAGGATTGGCAGATCGAAACGTGGAAAAAACAAGGAGTTGAGCCGTTCAAACCCAAGCAGGAAGTTGGAAAAGCACGGGGATACAACGATTAAATGATGCTTTTGTTATGAGATGGATAAACTATGTATGCAGTTCCGAAGCCAAAATATAACAGATACTAAAGAAAAGACAAAGATGCTAGATTAGAGGTGGTTGTGAATCATAAACGAGCTCAATCAAAGACTACACAAGTGGGCAAAAAAGTAATAAAAGAGCAAGTCCCAGGGACATACGTTAATACGCAATATGAACTAATTTTCCTTCCCATTCTGACCATTCCTTGACCAATCTGGTAGCAATAAAATGGCTCACATCTTTCCTTGAAACTCTATACCCATCGCGCAAATACTGTTCAGAGACCTTGTATACGCCTTCCGCTTTATCAGCCCTGCACTGTCCATCCGTCAAGAGAGCCGGCCTGACGACGACGAGTCCTTTGATAGCGCCCTTTTCTGGGAGACGACCTCGGTCAGACCAATTGCCCAATGGCCCAGACATGATTTCTGGTTTTGGTTCTCTCTCGGTCCATTCGCGTCCAAGGCAATGGGCAGCGATGCGTTCGACGCCGTATTTGTCTTCGTGCGGATTTGTTAGGAGGTAGCCGTAGAGAGGCTTGAGGAGCAACGGGAGATTGGCATGAGCCTCTTCAGTGATTCCTATTGATGTCAAGACGATGTACTTTGGAGGTGTGGGTAATTTTGGCATGGTGCAAAGGACGTTCAGGAGACATTGCGTGCATAGATTCGGCGGGTCGAGTACGAATCCTTTGGAGACTTTGAATGATGGAATCCCGCCTACCGGAGAGGGAAAACAAAAAAAAAAACCAATGTCAGAGTGTGTGAAGAATACCTGGAGGCCCGGTAGTGCTTACCGACCGTGAACAAGACAAAGTCGACACTTGGGTTTTCGGGGTGAACAGTGGTTGCTTGATCCCAGGCAGCTTTGACGTGATCAGGGTTCAGAGCGTCGCCTTCCACGAGCTTCGCTTTTCCGAGGGCGACAAAATGTCTGATATCCGTGTCCGAGTCGAAGACACTTGTAGATCGAAGGAGAAAGGTTACAGTTGCGCCTTGTTCTGTATGACGATTGAGTCAAGTCAGTGCTCTGAAATCGAAAATAGGTTTGAGGAAGAAGAGACGTACTAAGCAACCTCAAGGCAGTGAAATAGCCAATGTTACGAGATCCACCAAATACCAGGACGTTCAACATGTTAAAGTGTGAATGCGAGTGTGTGAGAGCGAAGACAAGAAGTTGATGTTGCGTTTGTTTAATCACTCAAACTACTGGCTCCTCTTTATACGAACGCGGACTCCGGTAGGCAATGATGGCAAGGAACAAACAAATGACTGAGAGATATATTACGGCCAGGCAGTACAACTGGCAGTGCAAGTACACACGAATAACTTTATTGAAATCCATGTATGAGCAATTTTCTCTCACGCTGTTCGGAAGATGACTTTTGCAAATGTACATATGCGTGTCCCCCGTACAAGATGAAGCTTTGGTAGACGGGCAATCACTGTTGGCTGCATTGGTCACAAGTAAACCGACGCGGTCGCATGCGTAGGGCAATTCCACAGCACCAACCTACGTGTACAGGAAGATATCGGGAAGATGACAAAGTGCTGCGCGTTAGATGAGAATGCTGAGCGCCGAGTGTAGTGTGTGGAGGAGGAGGGATCATAGATAATCTCAATCTCGGCATGTTGTTCCACTTCCGATTCACAACAGAAATCACGTCAGCAGTCTCTCGTCCGTGCGAGGTGATCGTTCTTCGGCACTGACAAGTATTATTGCGCAGCCGTTTATGCGTCCACCACGTAGAGACAACAATGTGACCCCGCTCAGGATACACGTATTGCGACTTGGGGTTATTGTTAACGCTGTACTTCGATGCGTAAACTGCCTTCTGCAAGACCTCGAATAAGCGATCACTCACTCATATGAGGTTCGTGTCATCGAAAAAGAGTATGACGCCAAGTAGTACAGTTGTCGAGGATGAGACCAGTTCAAATGTTCGCCCGAATATCCGTTTGGCGAAGAAGACGCGATGATGAATACGTTCTGCAGGTTATGTATGATTCCGAAACAGTAACGTAGCGTTTAGTGAATTCGAAATCTTCGACTTTGAAGTCGATACATCACATAGTACCAAAGCGACCCACGCCGCGTCCCACAACAATCAGTGCTATATCATGTCAGACACGAATGGCTTGGTCCCTCTCTTTGCTTTCTTAACCATCTTGATGTAAATATCTCTCGACCTCTATGCTACGAAACGCCAGATCACCTCACTCAATCTAGTTTCTGCGCAATTTCATGGTGCTTCCTATCGACGTGCTTGGGAAGAGAATGGCTATCCGAGCTATGGCAAACATCCGTTCTCAGTGCCCGCTCAAACACATATTATTCCGCCTTGCCAAGACTCAGTGGGATGAGAGGCGAAGCTGAGATGTGGGAAATGGACTATAGAGATGTTGGGAGGGATTTTGATTCTCGAGATTAATAATCCGTATGTCCATGTTACCCTTCTCTTGTAGACCTCGAGCTCAGGTGCCTTGAAACAATTTGACAGTCTTTTGGATTCTTTCCACTCCTGAGATGTGTCAATTCTCTCCATGTCACTTGTTCTCGATAAATTGTATCTGGCCCTATCGTTGCCCACAAACCATGCATTAGATACACTTCGAACAGAGCTACAGTCCTCGTTGCGATGATTTCCCTAACCCACGCTGTATACTATCCCGGTCTCCATATTAACTTAACGACCTGTCACCTGCTAAGCAAGCCAACTAGCATATTCATTATTCCTATCGTCATGCTTAGGCGATGCGAGATCGCTGGTCATTCCGACAACTTTCGACTATATGGGGATCAGATACAATGTCCTGCGTTTCTGATAGCTCACTGTTTAGCAAGTTAATCCCCTCCAGTCAAATCCCTTGTGGCTGACGATCCCAAAAAATATGTTCCTTGAGGTGCATTATAAAGACTCGACTTCATACAATCCAGAGGAATTCTCATTCTAATACAAGACTTTGCTTAATCTCTGTATCGAATTCAACAACAGATCTCCCTGTCGCACGACCGTCTCATATTGTGCGTTCTTCTGAGCTGGCCGGTTCGTCTCAACAATTCCGTTCACTTTATCAATCGTACAGTGCAGCCTCCCGCTGGCGATGAACCTCGAAAGTTCGCTGGAACAATAAAATACGTCACTTGAGAACAATCCAAACATCAAGCCAGCACATACTTGTCGACAAATTCTACACTGACTCCAAACGCTCCACTAAGACTTTCCAGGGTCAAGCTGCGGTAGGATTCAAGTAGTTGACCATACGCTAGTATTCGCATCTCACGAACATAATATCGAGTATGCGGACATAAGAGACGAGACGTAAGAAGATAGGTTTGCTCGAGCGTTGCGAGCGCAATAAAGAACTTGTCGTAATGACATTCATACAAGTTTTTCGTTAAATCTGCAAGGACCGGAAGTTCTGGAAGGACTTGATTCACTTCTGGAGCTCCGATGATCTTTGAAAATCGCAGTTGAATGCGATGAATTAATGTTGAGTTCGAGTTGCGTACCTTTTTCTTGAGATCAACTCGTTTCAGCGAAAGGGTATTCGAGATAACAGTCAATGCAACAAAGTCGTTGTATGTTATGAGTTCTGTGGCTGTGAATGTCGATAGTGCATCTAGGAAAAGCTCCCCGCCCCTTTTGAATTGGCGTACTGATAACAGGTGAAGCCCACGGTAGACCTTGAGTCGGTTCCTACGGTCCCAGTCGCCACCAGTCTCAATAAGTCTGTTATTAAAATGAGAATCAGGTGTAAGGAATTTCCGAGTTGAATGTACTTACTCTTCAGCTCTAGTTAGATTCGAGGTAATCAATCCATGATCACCAAAGAAGAATCCTAATCGGACGAGTGTCAAAACAATATCAATGCGTGACCCAATCCCGGGTGTCTTCTCGAGAGCCAATTTCTGTGCCTCTACAGCTCGGTCCTTCATACAAGAGAGAGTCATATAATGAAGAATGACACTTTCCAAACGCCACCAACCTTGTTTCCTATCCGTGTTAGATAGGTTGCTTTTGCACGGAGAGCGTCAGCAATTTCAGATTCTCCTTCTGTCTTTTCTGCTTCCGCCAACCTGTCCTCAATCTTTTGCAGCTCCTTCTTGTTCTGCATCTCCATGGAGTCTAATAGTGCTTGGTCCAGCGGGAGAGCAGATGTAGATGTAACGATCTTATAGTAAGGTGCCATCTCTGTCGAGTATAAGCCCACTCCAAAAATAAATAAATTGAATAGCTACATACGGTCTTTTTGTATTCCTTCAAGTAGCTCCTTCCTCGCAGTATCGTGCAGATGCGATAGCGTTGGCGTTGATAAGATGAAATATTGCTGAGGAAGCTTCAAGTCGGGAATAGGTAAAACATTTTCTTCTGCCATATTGCGTGCCTGCCAACCGTCAGTCTAGAGGTTTTATTATAAACCATGGCACTGACCTCACTGTCGATGACAGTAACGTGCAAGTGAGTGCTTGGATGTAAATGAACGCTGACGCGTCCAAAACAAGGGACGCGTCATTACTCTTCTGAAGCTTCCTTCGGTTTGCACAACCACTGCTTACACGACATTCGCGACGATGCCAACTACAGAAGAGCTCATCCAAGAGGCGCAATCATTATCATTGTCAGATCCGCAAAAGGCGGAGAAATTATACAAAGATATTCTCCAAGGTGATGACTGGCGCACAACGCATAGTTGTTGGAACACCTTCTGATATCCGCCCACAGAATCAACATCTACGGGAGCGGATGACACAAACAAAGATGTTTCTTTACAACAGCAGGAGTCTGCTCTGGTTAAATTAGCAGAATTATACAGAGATCAAAAGTATGTTGATTCAACCGCAAACTATCCCTCTTCCGCTCCTATAGACGTGGTCTAGGAATGCTGCAGGTCTCGCAGATGTAATCACCATGTCCCGATCTTTCATGTCATCGACAGCAAAAGCAAAGACTGCTAAACTAAGTCAGTTGTATTTCCATACCTTAATTTTACTTTAATGAATTACGCTCGTTTCAGTTCGGACATTGTTGGATTACTTCTCTGCAATCGCTGACAGCAAGTCTACTCAAATCAAGGTGCTGCAGGACAACATAGACTGGGCCAAGCGCGAAAAGCGTATTTTCTTGAAGCACAGTTTAGAAACGCGTCTAATCAACCTGTGCGTCATCCTTTCCATTGATGCACGTACGGGATTCGAACTCCTCTCTATAGACAGCTTGAGACTTCTCAATTCAAACCTGCGCTAACTTTAATCGATACCCTTCTTGCAGAGTTACGGCGTCTGGATGACAAAATGATCCTGACTGAAGTCCACCTCCTCGAATCCCGCGTCTATCGTGGCATTGGAAATCTCCCAAAGTCTAAAGCGGCGTTGACGTCTGCAAGGACAGCAGCGAACTCAATATACTGCCCCCCACACCTTCAGGCCGCCCTCGATCTTCAATCCGGCATTCTGCATGCAGAGGATAAAGACTATACAACAGCATATTCCTACTTTTTTGAGACCTTTGAAAATCTGAGTTCACAAGATGACCCCTCGGCACTTGGTGCACTAAAATACATGCTTTTATGCAAAGTCATGCTAAATTTGGTACTATATTTTTCCCGCTTCCACCATGCATCTCATCATTGCTCCTTACAGCCCGAAGATGTCACGGCTCTTTTATCAATCAAACTGGCTCTCAAGTTTGCGCAGCTGCGAGAAGTTGAAAGTATGCGTGCGGTTGCCCGAGCACATCAAAACAGAAACTTGGCAGAATTTGAAAAAGCCCTAAGAGATTATCAGGACGGTTCGTTTCTGTATTTATATCATTGTTTCTCATACTGAACTTTAGTGTTGTGCAGAGCTGTCATCAGATCCCACGATCAGGTCACATCTGGCTGCTTTGTACGATACTCTTTTGGAGCAGAATCTGTTACGGATTGTGGAGCCGTACTCTGTCGTTGAGATTGATTATGTGGCTCAACAGGTCGGACAGGGAAGGCAGTCTGTTGAGGCGAAGTACGTTTTTTTCCAATCATGTTATGTATGTCCTAAATCTCGGAATGCCTTCCAGGTTGTCCCAGATGATCCTGGATAAAGTTTTCCACGGTGTTTTGGACCAGGGTCGGGGATGCTTACTAGTATATGATGAAGCTGGAGCAGATGTAAGTTTGTCTATATCAATTTTTTTGAATTGATCGTGACCTAGCCCTAGAACTCTTACGGGGCTGCGATTGAAACATTAGAAAAGGTAGGTAAGGTAGTCGATTCGCTGTATGCAAAGGTAACGCACATTGCACATCTTCAATGTTTCTTTACTAAACCCTCTACCTTCAGACTGTAAAGATTGGCTAGATGACAATAATCAATGACTGCATTGTTTTTCTATCATATTGCCATCTGCCAGTCGATGACACTAAGCGGTCGATCAGTATAACGGCTCGCGGGCCTCTTGAATCAGCTTCCACTCCTTCTCAGTCTCCTCACTTACTTCGTACTTAGCCACCAATGCCCTCCTCAATAATTTCCACCTCTCGTAAAGAAGCACTGCTAACACGACAAGATCCCAAACGTTATCCTTCACACTTGATTCGCAAACCTGGTCATAAGTCGCGCGCCTTATGTTAATTGATTGAACCATCTCAGAGTCTCTTGCCCCTGGAAATTCCCATTCCTCGACGTCCTCGACCGCGAATTCCAAGATAATGCCCTGCAACTCGATTGGGAGTTTGCTGAAAAGCGACCGAGTGTCTAGACCAGCCAACGTTTTCGTAATCCATGTGCTATAATGCTTGCGCACCGCTTCGACTGTCTTGTCTTCATCGTCATCGTCATCATCGTCATCATCATCATCCAAGTTAGTGTCGTTGCAGGCTGAAATGGGGAACGGGGGAATCCCGGTCAACTCCTCCAACCTGTCTTCAACGTTGTCAAGCTCCTCTTGATATTGCATTATGTAAGCAGCGATGTCCTTGCCCCGTTGTACGAAGAGGTCGTCATCGGGACGTCTGTGGATGAGTTTCAATCTCCAGATCCGCTCATCCTTATCCATCCCCTTCCAATAGGCTCCGAAGTATTTGTCGTTTAGTTTGAGAACTGGTTCTTTTATGCTGACTTTTGGCATCGCAGGAGTAAAAAGAAAAACCAAAAAACCCCTAAGGTCGAAGTGGCTCCGAACCGGAGTTTCCAGATACGGTTGGCTCCTGTGCATGTGATTCTTCTTGAGTATGTTGTCGTCGAATTTGACCATCTAATGCTGCAAGTCAATTCCCTCCCGTGTTGCATGCCCACATTGCAGCTAATCGTGTGAACTTGTGTCCTCAAGGATGATTCTCTACTACAGGGAGTCACTTCCTTAGATATATTCACTAGGCTTTGCGACAGCTTGGCAACTATGAGACGGAAATAGCTTGATCTGCTTTGAAGAAATCCAGTTTTCTTTGTCATCTTATTAGCTTGCTAGATATTCATCGCCCTCTGGTGCGCATGCTCTGTGCGGACGTGGTCGTGGCTGTGACTAACGGACAGCGAGAGCGAGATGATTCTAAGACGATGAAAGAGTATACCGAGTCGATCAATATGGATAACCACTACAATTTTCAAGACGACCTTGAGTTGTACTATGGCAATGCTGCAGGTCCAGGTTGATGCTGCTGGCGAATGGACGTCTGGATCACTTCCAACTGGGACGGAACATAAGTATTAGAATCTGGAGGCAACGTCAGACTCACCTCGCTCTTTTTATTCTCAAGTTTAGCGCCAATATCTTTGATTTGTCCCTCTACATCTTGGCTATACCAACATCAGCAAAGGAGAACGC
>QGOD01000804.1:46498-57773 GCA_003313065.1 Sarcodon sp. MG97
AGAACAGCACATTTCCATCGACCACCTTTTTCACCAGCTCGTTCTCGGAGAGTTGAGCATCTAGTTTTTGCCTCGCATCGACAGCAATTGATAAATCGGTCTGCAACTTTTGGTACTCTGTAGATGCGGATTGCAATCGTGTTTGTAGTTTTTGGACCGTCTGAGACATGAGTAGTATAAGTTCTGTGCCAAAGTGGAGTTCAATCGGATAAGATCACCGAAATCGAGGTACGGTAACCACGTGGTAATTGCTGCTTCTCCGCGCAGTCGTTGACGACGTTGTCGACGACCAACACAATGGATACCTCACCTACATCTCTGTTCGATTCCTACGAACAGGACTTCCAACAAATCCTCTCTAGCATCAAAGAGAAGCTTGAAGGAGATGCTAAAGACCAAGAGGGTGCAGGCAAGTCTGCTTGATGCGCTTGGGTTCAAGCGTATGTCTAAACGACACCATTCCCCTTCTTGTAAACTGTAGAGCAGCGCAAGACCGCTCTGAGGAGAGTGGAAATGGAACTGGACGAAGCCGATGAAATGGTGCGTGACACTTCCCCTCAGAACACTCGTAGAGCGCAACTTCAAGCCCTTTCAAACCCCAGGTCTCACAAATGGATATTGAGATACAAGGGATGCCCCAATCCATTAAATCTCATTACCAATCTCGAGTCAGGTCCGCAAAGTCAGAATTGTTGCGATATAAGAAGCTCTCCAAGGACCTCCATGCTCAACTCAGCCGCTCTGATTTGCTCGGTGGTGCAGGTGGTAGACCCATCGGCCCCTCGTCCTCGGATGATCCTTATGGCTCCAGCGACCGGAGTAGGCTCCTCTCAGGCACCGCCCTGCTCGAAGATGGATCGAGGAGGCTCCAAGATAGCCAACGTATTGCACTGGAGACAGAGGAACAAGGTGCTGACATTCTGACAAACTTAAGGAGGCAAAGGGAGCAGATAGAGAATTCAAGGGATATGGTCAGTCCAGCGGTTCTGCTGTGAACTATTTAATTGATTCGCAATGCTTCAGCTACATACGGCGGATACTTCCATTGACCGAGCGTCAGGAACTTTAAAGAAAATGATTAGACGGTGAGTTCACCGTCTGCGTGCTATTCATCTTGCACCAATTGCTTAACTCAGTTTCATATGATCAATAGGATGTACCAACAGCGTGTTGTCACTGCTGCCATCATCATTGTCCTCATTTTACTCATAGTCATCATTGTTTGGCAGAAGGTCTTCCATTAACTATTATAATGTATGCTCTGTCATTATTCTGGCTAACGAAGGTTGAGCTGTTATTTGTGTAATGTATATATGCCTACGCACGACCTCGTTTAGCTCCCAGAGTAGTCCTGGTTTTGGCATTCAGTTATCCGGCTCGAAGTACGAATCTGCGCTGCTGGTTTCCGTAGAATGGTTCACCGCCGCCTTATCGCGTCCAGACGAGCGGATATATTAACATACCATTGAGATTATGTATTCGCAAGATATTCCGTAACTCTTTTAAAAAGGCGTTTCTGTAACTTTCTCCCAGCTATCATACGAGTATCCCTGCGATATTTCTTGCTCCCGTTTTTCCAACAGTACAGGCAAAACCAGCATGGATCGATCACCACACGATAATGAATTTCGTCCATGTCGTCCGTAGTCGTCACATTGCTGAAATCAAGATTTTAGCCACCTCAGCCGCTCTAGTGGTATAAACAAGTGAATCGCCACATTCCTGACCGTCCTCTCTCCCCAGGACGTCGGCATAGAACCTTTGAACATCGCAGATAGGCACTTGATTTAAATACATACCTGCAAAATTGTACTGGGTGGGGACGCTTGCGCTGTCCAGACAGTATAATAACGGCTTTAGGCAGCGGGGCACAAATTTCCGCCGTTCCGTACGTGTTTATTTGTGCCGTAAGCTTACCTGACATGTTGTCAAGCACTACGGCAATGCATATGGGCAGGTCCCTACTCAACAATAAGAAAAGAGGCATAGGTCAAACCTATACTCAACGTACCCAGAATGGAAATCCGCAATACCAGTCTCATATCACTTCTGCCGTGCGTGATCTGTAACAGGTCTATGATATAACACCATCAACAAAATATCCGGAACGATAGCAAGGATACGCACCTCGCAGTGGTATTGAATGCAAGGTTTACGTACTCGAGTTCAGGCAGTTCATCAGGGCACTTTGGCATGCCTTTGATTGAAGCTAGGGGCTCCCGCCAACAAACCTCGGGGATCACCTCACAAGGATAGTCCGTGAAGCTTGTTGATCGCGCTAAATGAAGATCTAACGGATGAAACGGATGAAGATGACAAAAGACCTGGGAAAGCAGAAGTTCAGGCGTCTGTCGAAGATGAGGAGTATAAGTACTACTTCAAAGAGTATATCCAAGGGCATGTCTGGCAGTATAAATAATCTGCCAGCTTCCACGTGTCTGATAGTTTTTGTAACAGACTCTTGTGTCTTAGCCTTGGTTCTGATCTCCAGAAGACACGAGTTTCCCCATTCTCGACTGCGGACCTATAATCCCCTGTCTCTGCCTTTGCTTCGGTCAGCCTGGGAAGCGAAAGATCTTCGTTATTATTTTTGATAGCACTAGACTCGGACATATTAACCATGCTTCTGGCCCTCTTGCAAAAATACGACAGGGAGACACCGCTCTCCATATCCGCAGCTACCAGACGTTTTCTGGTGATTGACCGACGTGACGTAGTAGGGATTCCGAGGTTCGAGACACGATAACAACAAGGAGACCCAGAGGATGTTCTTAGTGGTGGAGATAAACAAGTTCACTTCAGCAGGTTCAAGTAGCGGCCGCGGGCACATGGATGTCCAGCTAAATGAAACCAACCTCAGACCGTCAGGCTCGTTTGCCAGTGTCTGAAACCCGGGACGGGTGTCATGTAAAACACCATCTTGGACGGAGGGTTGCACACCTTCCAACGATAAATATCCGTGACAGGTCGAGATCATACCACAGAATTTTCCGTTATATTGCACATCACACTATCTTGGCTTGAGAAATTTCCAAGCGCGAATATCTGGGGACAAGTCGAATTGAAGGGAGTTGCAGGATTGCCGCCCGAGATGGGAGACTGAATTTGAGATCACCCTCAGCCTAAGAATTGCCTCCAGCAACGACAAAGTCTCTTAGTTAAAAAAATACGATTATAGTTTCGATAAGAGCCGTTCTGATATTTTCGAAGGGAGGGAGAGCGGTGAGTCACAAGTGCCGTTTTGCAACTGTGGGAACTTACGCAAACGCAGATCATTGATTGCAACCTAACAAAAATTATTCAGATGACTGATCCTCGTCCTCGCCTTCTTCATGAGTTCTCTTTTTGTGTCGCCCGGTCTTGATTGAGTGTGATGTCTTCTTCGAGTCCTTTGAGTTATGGCAAGCAACGACCTTCTTGATTTCTGAATTATCCAAACTGTTGTCTCCTTCTGCATGTGATAGTCGGTTTAGCACGTCGATTTCCTTCCCCCAGACCTCATCTGCTTCGAAGGAAGGGGTCTCTAGTATCAGTGGAATATTCTGAATTCGAGGGTCTGTCAAGATAAGGCGGAATGTCGATAGACCGAGGTGGCCGCTGGTGATGTTAAATTTTTCAATCAGCCTATTTTCAAATAGAGAAAGATTTCATACAGTCCAATATTTTCATGTCTATCTTTCTTCGAACCTAGCTCGGTTTTCGAATCATTGATATGCATTCCTTTGAGAAATGACAATCCAACTCGAGATTCGAAATCTTTCACTGTTACGATAAGTTATGTGTGTCCAAGTCTGACAGAAGAGGAAATTCTTTAGCTCACTCGTTGCGCTGCAAGACACGCGAAATGAATCAAACCCGAAACCATGGCAAAATATTAAATACTTACTTCCAGCCCTCCTGAGATCGTATGTCATACCCCTATAAATCCTTTGTCAAGTTTGAGAATAGTTCCATACTTATATTAAGACTGACAGCTGCGAACAAGTGACCTATAGAACATTAAGAACAACTAGAATACTGAAAATCGATATAGAATACGCACATGTGTCTAAGCAGACACCTACTCTAGTTTTATCCTCTACCTGGCGTATAATGCTAGCCAAATCTTCGAACGACGATCCAATGACGTTACCAGATCCAGCCTAAATAAATGTATATAATAATATGTCGTGGATAGGATTTCAGATTATCACTGACCATATTCTCGACCACCGTTACAACAAATTTTGTCGCTTTGTGCGCGCGATTGAGACACTCGGCTATCATCGAGATTGATGTTTCTAATGGAGCGGCGCCTACAGTAGAGCCAGGGCTTGGATTTTTGCATATAAAGTTGAATACTTGTTTTGCAGAGGTGACAATGAACATACTGGAAGTTGTACAGCGGTATGCCTAGCTGTTCGCACCTTCGTAAGTCGTCCAGGAAACATTCATATGATTTTTCGCGTTTGTCCCTGGTGGACAGATAAGTACAGATCTGATCAGAGTGTGCAATGGCTTAGCGTACTGGTCTGGATTACCGAGATTGATCAAATAGCTTCCATGAGGTAGGACATGTGATGGCAGATATCCAAATGATTCAAGTCTTGATTTGAAAGCCGAGATAGAGTCATCCGTCAGAGATGCAGATTCCCACTTCCGCTGTGATTTCAGGAACAAAGCAAAAGCATTCGCCCTGGCGGAAATTGTTCAGTTTCAGGAACAAACCCTTGAAAGCCCATTTACCCAACAGAGGCTGCGTTCAATACAGAATTCTCAACGCCACCAGCTGCAGACACATGAGCACCAATTTTCCACGAGTTTGCAACTCGAGCAGGATAGTCTTCAGGGTTTAGAGAGCGTTTAGCTCGCTTTGACGATTTCGCGTATACCTGAGATCCAGAGCTGGAAGGTTGTGGTTCATCTTGTTGTTCTTGTTAATCTGTCCAAACATAATGTGTCCGTAAAGCTTATGCTAACCTGAGTTGCTCTGAACCTGAAGTTTTGGCTTCTTTTTTGGTCTCTTAGGATCTGAAGACATTGGAGTGGAGATTGCAGTTGTAACTGCTTCAAGCGTAGGGCCTTGAACAGCCAAACGTGCACTTCGCCGTACTTCATTGATAAGATTCGACATGAGCTTAGGCCTAAGTCTGGAAGCCGAAAATGAGAGCGGGTAGTTCAAGGTGCCACGTGGCCGACAAAGAATTCTAAATTAACATTTATATATTGTGGTTGTCACGGTAACGTATAGTACAACCCTCTCATTCGGTTGAAATAATTGGAAGGATAACTGGTACAGCCAAGGGCTTATAACTTTCTGCTATGCGAAAAACCCTCCGGGTTTCTCTTACGAAGAACCATTTTTGATGGAGATGGTGCGAGATGCTGAAAGATCCAGTGTAAATACAATTGTCATATATGCCACTTCGGCTGAATAAATGCGCAGAACACAAACTTTACGGTGAAGAAACATCTACCCCCAAGTAAGAGCGTTGACGTTCTCGCCGTAGTATCGATTACCGTGAATGTCATGACTGTCGATAATTTTATTTATAGTTTCCGATTCTTCAGGCGACAGCTTAACCTGGGAAGCAGCCAAATTTCCCAATGTACGTGATTTGTGCTCGCAGAAAAAATGAGGTTCATTGCATGAACACTGGTAGAAAAATCTTACGAAGAACCCGGAATGGACATTATGTGATCATCTGGCCATGGGTGAAGCGTCAGACAGACTTGCATCGCGCATGCAGAGTACACGTACCCAGGGCACTGATCCATGCTAGACATAGTTGAGCTGTTGATATTCCTTTCTTAGTCGCGATTTCCTTCAAATCTTCAACGATTTTGACATTATGTTTGATATTCTGAAATTAAAAAGAGGAAAGAATTATCAGCAGCCAGATATCCAAATATAATGAAATACTTACCTTTTCCGAAAAACGGATAAGATTGAGGCGTATATCTCCTTCGGGAAGGTCTGAGCGAGATTTAATTTGGCCAGTCAAAAAGCCTCGTCCAAGCGGCCTTGAAGAAAAATTTTAGTGGACGAAAAAAGAAAAGAGACAAGTATACTGACGAATAAGCCACTACAACAACACCAAGTTCCTTCGAAGTGGCAATGACTCCAGTTAAATATGAGAAACAGGAGGATTTCACATAGCTGAGATCTACTCACCTGCCTTAGTCTCGTCTTCGTACGACCAAGGGCTAACTTCGATCTCAATTGCAGCGATTGGATGGACCTTGTTGTCATTCTCAGCAGGAAGTCGAGTCAATTTTTTTTGAATAGATGTACAGCGTTGGCCCTCTTGAGAGTGGCAGCACTGGCTTCTGACAAGCCAATATAATCAAATTTGTTCTCCTTAATGAGTTGTGCCAGAGTTGCAATCGCATCTTCTATAGGAACCTTTGGATCGACTCGCGCAGCCTCAAAGAGGTCAAGTCTCTTCAAACCTCGAAGGTGTTTGTTGATGCGATCCACGCTTCGCCTCAGATTCTGGGGCCTATGGACAATTGAGAACTACGCTGGTATTAAATGACGAGGTCTATTACTCACGAAGAGTCTGGTGCCATGCCATTTTCTACAAGTCCACCCTGAATGCTTGCGTAAGGCTCCCAATAACAGATATAACACGAACACGGCAGTACCTTGACAGATAGAAATGTTCTGTCTGCATAATTGGGATATTTCTCGTAAAAATCTGCAAGTAGATCCAGATTCGCAACCGAGTTATTCATGTCGTAGAATTCTCCTGCCAATAAGAATCTTGTTCGGCATACAATTGAATTGAGATCAAGGGCTACGAACCACTATTGAGGAACATCTTGACCCCCGGTGGAAGAGTATCAATGCCGGCCTTTATCGCCTCGAAAGCTTGCTCGCGAGGCACTGGTAACCGGTCAAAGGCCATGAGAAGCTGGTTTGAGCAGGAACGACTTATTCACCTTCTATCTTGGTTTTTGTCATCATCATGAGTCCATGCTATGTAAGTCAGTCAGTCACCATCAAATAGACGTGGAGATAGGTG
The DNA here is from genome assembly GCA_003313065.1 of Sarcodon sp. MG97. Taxonomy (NCBI): domain Eukaryota; kingdom Fungi; phylum Basidiomycota; class Agaricomycetes; order Thelephorales; family Thelephoraceae; genus Sarcodon; species Sarcodon sp. MG97. The sequence goes on from QGOD01000804.1 coordinate 53,506, forward strand.
GTTGTACGTACAGCAACCTTTCCAACTCGTATATTTCCGATTGTAACTGTGGGTGTGGACATTATCAGTTTTTGTTCTCGTACGGTTGACTGCCTGAGCACGGATTTCTGTCAAGACAGCGCCCTCTTATAGTGACTCCGGCGTTCAAGTGACTGACGCAACCACAATGTCATACTAGACCCACATTCAAGACGAAACGCAAATATGATAAGTTACCGAAGTGCTTACGATTAAAGTAATTGCCTGCTCCTCCCCGAAAGTGGCCCCGAGGATTTCGTCGGACAATCTGTTGACCAGCATTCAACGCTCAATGGATCCGGGAACTTTCATGAGACCCATTCTCCACCCCGTTACACATTCAAAACCCAGTGACGGTCAATAATACCGAAGAGACATTGGATGGCCACCACCCCCACGTCCGTTTTACGCGCTTTCCTCGGCGTTAGTCAAATTGTTTCATCGTGAGCGTCGTCCGAGTCAGTATTATCCTTGGCCACGGTTCGGTAATATTGAAGGCTGTCTATCCCACAACCAATCAGAGACGAGTACATATCTCATTTTGTTCTCAGGCTGACTACCACCTCTGAATCTACACTAAACAAGATTCACCCTATATCATATTCATGTGGACCTCAAGCACCCAGACACTACCTATGCCAGTTGACTTGTTCCTGGTCACCAGGAAATAGCACACCAGATGTTGGATGCTTGGACTGAAAGGTGTCAGAATTTCATGCCTTAAACCCCCAAGGAAGATAGTCACCAATCTTATAGTTCAACTGTGGGATTAGCAACTTGACAGAGAACCCATTTGAAAGCAGATGTGCAAAGCAGTTGGTTGAAGGTGTTGAATGCATTGATGTTTTGGCATGTAACTACAGTGAAGATGGTTCAGGAGCTGCAGGCCATGTTGTCATGCCACCTGTCCAGAACTATCAGCCAAGAAGATCACTATATACCTATAGCTGATACAAAAGGTCCATTGTTGGTGTGAGAGTATTCAAGAAAGTCTAGATAACAGCCAAAGGTCTGTAAGACTAACTAGTAAAAGGTGTAAAGTTATTTGTGAATCTTTTATGGATAAGCTATTGAGGAGTATAACAATTGAAAGAAATTCTAATATTGAAGGGTCTAATTGATTAAGTAAAACCTGAACAATTTTAGGGTGAAGGGCAAGAGAGATGAGAGATAGAGTAAAGTGCAAGAAATAGAATGAAACTAGAGTGAAGATGAGAGTAAGAACATGCAATAAAATCAAATATCACAAATAAACTCAAATAAAATTATAACTTGGGAGCAGGATCATAAGCTTCCTATTTCTAAGTTTGTATATGCTTTTGTATATAAATTTTGCACTAAAACTAAAGTAGAAAGGTGAAAATATTGCTAATAAAACAAGCTAAGAAATCAGTTTTAGATAGTATCAAAACATTAGAAATATCACTAAAATCACAAACAATAATAAAAGAACTAAAATAGAAAACTGAAGCGATTATGAGAAATGGAGTTGCAAACTTGACTAAAAAGGGCTAATAACATTAATTCTATGGCTATAATCATTAGGATTGTCTTTTTAAAACAAAAGAATTAGCAAAGATAAAAGAAGATAGGGAAAGAATAGAATAATATCTTATCATATAGAGGTAAATAATAGAAACAAACAATTAGAGCAAAGGAGCAATAACAAGAAAAAAAGATATGAAATCTTGCAATATACTTTACAAATGGATTTGTACTTCATAGCTGTTTCAATAAGATAAAGCACATTTTAGAGGATAAACATAACAAGGAGCATATCACTGCTCTTACTTTTCAATCTCTGCTTTAAATCCTCCTCTCTTCCTTCTGATCTTCCTCTTTTAATCTCTGCTCCTACTTTCTAGGCTCCACTTTAAATCCTCTTTTTTTTCCTCTTTTCTATAATGCTATGCTTAGATATATATATTTATCCATAGTTATTACATCAGGCAGTAGGGAGATATCTTATCTTATCTAGAAATAGTCTTAACTTGATGCTGGCCAAGGCCTACCTTTACTCCTGACCCACTCTCATTACTAATAACTTAGTCATTAGGGCCTAGGGCATAGTCATATATATATAAACTCTGTATAGTATAGCTAGTACCTCAGAGTCAGAATCCCAAGTTTTGCTCTCTACTCTTAGTCTCTAAGCTCTCTCTCCTGTCTGATAGTCTAATCAACTATCTTCAGCAGTTGTATAGAGAGCATATAATATTTTTCCCATATTAAATGATAGTTCTAACTCAGGAATAGATATTGAAGTCCAGATCCCCCTTGACCTTCACCAATTTTGACATCATGAGTTTTATGCTTACCTCTCTACTCTTAATACTTTTGTTACTAATGTTAGCAACATTGATATGTCCAATATTATATACTCAATATATAGTTTCTTACTCTTATCTACAGACCAATTGAGTCTTTGTTAGGATTCCTATCCTAACCGCCTTACACACTACAGGATATTTCAAATCATTGACCAAGACCATACAGAAAGTATACAAGACCCCCTGGATATAGAAGGAACAGTCAAGATTCGTGACTACAAGAAAGATGCACAATATAATCATCAGAACAAAGTCTTATCAAGATATACGCCCTCAGACATCACCCATGGTCCTATTCTCCTACCCAGGTCATCACCAGCATAGACAAGACATCCTAGTTAAGACAGGATTCTATCTTACCCCTCAAATGATGCAGAATAGCCATTACCCCTCCCTTGGGTCAGGATTACCATATCCAATGTCTCACCATGTAGCCACTTGATGTTCCAAGACATTCCATCAAGTTCTATGATTATTATTCATCTTTCCCACAAGACGTCATCTGCAGTAGTCAGCGATGTGTCAGCACTTCCCTTATCCAGTATACTTATCTCAGCATCCCATGGAATGGTCATGCATTATCCTTAAGGCAGTCACGCCACACGTCACATATTCCTTTGGGGTTTCACCTTCATCAAACCTCTATATTTCCCTTTCCCCAAACATCTCTAGACGAGATTCTACCATATGAGAGCTCTAGGTATTTCCCTATCTCTTGATTATTTTCATCTTTTTCCCTTTAGTATTCCTTTTGATATTGATTATTCTTTCTCATGGCTTATTGTTTATTGTTCTTTCTCTTCTTTCCCACCTATTCAGTTATTCTTTACCCCGTTGATATGTCTAACCTAGTGGCAATCGAGGAGATAGCTATACGCCTCGAATTGATACACTAGGAACAACGTCGGTGCGAGGACGTCTTCAGATGTCCACAAAATAACTAGGGAAGTCTCGATAACAACTCGAGGGTCGGCGAGAAAAGTAGAGAAATATCGCAGAGGACAGAGATAATAATCGGGGATAGAGACACAATAGACAACGATAGATGACGATAAGCTTATATCATAGAGACTCAAAGACGCAGAATGGAACTCAAAGACGAAGGTGAACTGGATTGTTGTTTTTCTGATCTAAGTACATGCTTATATATCTAAAAAAACTCGCACTAAAAATAGAGGAAATATCACAAGTACTTTGAAGAGAGTAAAAGGTTTTTACTAAGAGAGAGTGTGCTGAAACGGATAACTAAGAAAGATGGAGGAAAGAGGAAAGTGAAACAACTGTAAGAATTCATATGGTTAAGTGTGACTCATAAGGTATTTGTCAAGAAAATCGTATACATGTGGAAGGTGGAAAGATGAAGAGATGAATGCAAATAATAAATAAACAAATAGAGGAAAATACAAAAAGATAAGGCGCTTAGCGAGATAAGGAGATCCGGACGTCGGCATAGAGATTAACGGTGCGAGATTTCTCGAGAAACTCTCGAGTGGTAGTGCGAGACGTAGAGGACATCAACGACATCGAGGGCTATATCGAGGGGATAATGGTGATGTTAGACGTGTTTCCGAGGTTAGAGACAATGAAGGGCGTATCACCGTTTCATATTTTCCCCTTTTCCTCATTCTTACTATGTGTATACCCTTTTTATTATTCTCAGAGTTCCCTTATTGAGGTAGTTATTCCCATGGGCCAATAGATACATATATAAGGATGCCATGTAGTAGCTAGAGTCCCCTCAATTTGGATTTTGACTTTGTCCCCATTACTACTAAAGAAGAGATAAGAGCTCAGGTGGATACCTAGTCTCTACACTCTTTCTTTCCTTCATCACAGTCGCTATTCCAAGGATTAGCTTCATATTTGTTGGTTAGTAGGCAAGAACGTAACAGTCTTACTCTTGGTTCTGAGTGTATCAGT
>QGOD01000095.1:564-24672 GCA_003313065.1 Sarcodon sp. MG97
ATCTTTGCAATAGTTTAGCATTCTATTTTCAACACTATATTATAAGGGGTGCTAGGTGAACTGGCCCCAGAATGAAGAATTTGATGACTTTTGATTAAGGTAACGAAAATGTGGATTATGATCGACCAACCACTAGTCTGGATGATGTGACTAGGAGCTAGAATTGAAGCTATGGTTCCTGTTGTAAGGTCACACACCAAGCGCGAGTCAGTATAGGGTGTGTATTGAACGGTGTGGAGCAAGCAAGTAGGTAGGAGTATTGGGAGAGAGAAGGGGTGTAGCATGACAATGACTGGACAGATTTTCATAATCCTGTTGGATATATATTCTGAGGTATCCAAATCAAGGACCATGACAATAAGTGTAAGACAGTATCATTGGTACTGCCATTGAGTCATGTTGTGTCCATGTCTTGATTGTAGTCTGGATAAGACCAAATAGCTTAGTGGTAGAGCACCTCAGTGCAAATGAGGAGGCCCCAGGTTCAATCCCTGGTCTGGTCATTCTTTTCTAGTGTTAGTTTGTACTATTCAATGATTGAGTCTTTCTCTCATTGTATAGACATATTTAACAAATCCAGACATCGATTTGAAGCTTCTCAGTATGAATAGTAAATTCCTGAAGAAAATGAAGACTTACATGCTGTGGATCCTGAGATATTGCATCAACAACCACATAAGTACCCAGAACAGCGCTAGCTGTATTGCAAGTGACATGCAAAAGCGAAAATTTGATGGTAGGAGGTGATAGAGCGTCGACATGGGATGAAGATGAACTAAAAATTATGAAAATCCGCTGGGAATTGATAGAGATACAAGAGAAATGTTGGGGGGGGGATGAAGATTTGCGATTCTGATTGGAGAAAGGTCTGGCCTGTTTGTTGAATGTCACTGAAGGATATTTGCCAGTGCTCAGCACTAGCAAATGGTGAGATTACCTCAACTCTCCATGGTGCAACCACAGAGACTGAGGTAAGGAATTACCAAAGTTGTGACTCGAACATAAGGTGTGCGCCGATAGAGAATGGAACCTGGCGATATCAAGCGATCGTGAACGACACCTAAGATGTTAACCCAAGTATTCGGTTGGGAGATCGCTACAGTTCGGCAGCGATCGGGGGGAGACTCGTACTAAGAAATTGAGCAGGATAGCTAGCGATCGGTGGCGACCACTGCCAATCGTCGATGATCGCTGCCGATCATAAGTGCTCGCAGAAGATCGGCAGCGTTCGCAAAGGATCAGTCTGTTTTTTGCTTTGGATTTATGCATTTCTGATTTTTGTCCAGAAAAGCCCTTCATATGAAGGAACACCCAGCTAGACCTCATTAGAGTAGAGGATTTGTGAAGATGACAACAACATAAAATTATCATTTATTAGTAAGAGGTGCAACCACCGAGCTCTATGGTGTATATTTATCTACTACTAATATTGGTATATATATATAATGCTGTATATACGACTTGGAATACTATGTCCAGTCTCACACAGGCTGCTCGACTTGGTCATCCAAAAAGTCCACGACAGTCACGTTTCCCATATGAGATCCAAAAACAATCTTTTTTCCATAGTAACCAATTACACCAGCCCTCAAGTTATGCGGTATCCAAAGTACCCGTCTGTCCCACCCATCCAGAATCCACCCGGTTTTGTTCTCATAACGGTACTGACGTGGGACTGTGGCAGGTGATGTATAATGCTGCTGATCATCATGCATAGGGACAAATACCATTGGGAGTGACAATTGATAGTTTCTGCTTATTCCGGTGGGCAAGTAGTAGTTGGAAGAAGAAGGAGCAGCAGCAGATGATATTCGCCATCTCTGTACCGAGTTATGACCGCGCCGACTCCGCAGGATGATGCTGGTCCCATCGACATCAAATGCCACGTCGTCGAACTTCGAGTCCACTTTTACTTGAGCGAGGAGGCTGCCTGTCTCTGCCTCCCACAATGAAAGACCATTTCTTGGACGGTCCCGCCTGAGAGACAACAACTGACCACTATTTGGGGAGAATCTGATCTCATGCGAAGGTGTTTTGAGGGTTGAGATGAGAGTACGGGTGTGAACATCGCATATTCGTATGCCTCCCTCGTATGATGCCGATGCGCAGAATCTCGAGTCTGGTGAAAATGTCACTACCTCAAGCCGACAAGAGTTGCCGTGGAAAGTGTGCAAGCAGAGACCTGTCGCTGCGTCCCAGAGCTTGACGGTGCCATCATGGGACCCCGAAGCGATAAGCTGACCATCGCCAGAAAAGGCAATACAAGTCACCCAATAGAAAGGACGATCGACTTTGTTGAGATCCTTGAGGCGATCGTTCGGTTGCCAAAGCTGGACAGATTTGTTCTTTGTTGATGCGATAGATCTGCCGTCCGATGCGATCGCTGCTCCGTACCCATCGAATTTGAACAACAATATGTTGGTCTTTTCCGTTAGATCCCAGATTCCAAACGCCCAGCGCTGCATGTACAGGAGCTGTTGCCGAGTCGAAAATCGAATAATGGTGAACACATTGATAGAAGAACCCGTTGAAATTGTGTGGAGAAGTTCATAAGTTTTTGCGTCAAAGATATTCGCCATTCCATAAGATCCAGAAGCAATCCGCGATGAATCTGGTGAACATGCCACAGACGTCACCTCTCTCTCGTGTCCAACAAGGGTCTTCAAGCATTCCTTCCCCATCACGTTCCATACCCTCACAGTCCCGTCTCCACCTCCTGATATAACTTTATCACCCAACCAGCAAATGGTAAGCACATAGCCTGAATGGCCCTCTAGAACACGTTTGCAACCGTGAGAAGACGCGTCCCAAATTCGAATAGTGCGATCGTCTGAACCAGATGCGATCATGGTCCCGCACGGTGAGAATGCTACTGAGCTGACTGTGCTGGTATGTCCTTCTAAAGCACAGACAAGGCTGCCAGTCTGCCAGTCCCAAACATCAATTATCCCACTATCACGTCCAGTCGTGATGAGTGTGTCGTTACGTGAGAATGCAACAGAGGTGAGTCGGTCCCTATTCCTAGTCAACGTAGCTCGGCGCTGTCCTGTAGAAACATCGAAGATCTCTACATGGTCGAATCCACAAACTGCGATCGAATCATCCCCGTGCGAATATGCTACGCGTTGTGCTGTGCTGCGTGTCTCTATTACTCTTGTGCATGCGTCCCATGAATTGTCGACTGAATTCAACAATTTCACGTCCTTTGGGATATCATCTTGATATAGTTCTCGAACAAGAGACATTCGGGGGCACCAGAGTAGGGCGGAATGATAGACATGAAGTGAAGATGCTTTGATAACGTCAAAGAATCGCCGCACAAACCTTTCGCTATCCTCCACAATAGCCGAAAGTTCCGTGTCTATCACATCAACCTGATTGCAATTCATAAATAACTTGATGCAGCGATATCATAGATGCTCACCTGGACCAACCACGCTTTGATGTCACGAAGCGAGTATACTGCACATCCAAGATCTCCGATGACGCTGAGCACCTCAAGCCACAACAATAGATCGACTTTGAAAAATGTTTCCAATGACTCGATGATATATCCAAGGCTGTCACCGTCCCTGGAAACAATGCAAAGATGTCTTGCCCACGATTTGCATGCATATTCCAGTCCACTTCCAATATACTTCTCCCGACGCTCACCAAGATCTTCGATTTCGTTATTCATGGCGTATGCAGGAAAGTCGCATATGTTCTTCTTCAACATCCTCTTCATCAGCGCTAGACAGCACATCCCAAGCTTGGAATGATAAACGGAGGGGTCAATGTGGAACCTCATATCCGTGCATCGAGTAGGGTCTGTGAGGTAGTCTGGAAATGACTTGTGACAGACTCTCAATAGCTCCAAATCTGACTCTGGAACGATAAGGACCGAGTGAAGGGAGCGGATGGCGTTCCGCACGCTCTCCAGTGTTATATCGAGTATTGTTGCAAGATCCGCACGTGAGAGAAGATTGAATACCAGAGCGATAGAACCAATAACGAGACGCAACCGCTCAAAAAACTCAGCACCGTCCATCTTGATATTCTCGAAACTCTGGAGGAAGACCTGATCGTATATCGCATCGACTCCAGACTTCCCTTCGTTGATAGTGCTATGAGGTCTGCTGGTGATCATTTTTAGACGTTCTTGAGGTGTGTGATGAAGGGACTTTGTGAATTCGACGATGATCGATGCCACAATGAAAATACCAGAGCACTTCGTCACTACCGCAGAGATATCCTCCTCGGTAGGCCATATGACATTCACATCGCAATCACTCCTTTGCGAAGCAATTTCTGATAGACGGGTTCGGACATATAGCTCGATGTCTTGATCGACGGATGCTGGATCGACCTCGTGTAGCACGAAAATATTTGCGTGTGGCCGTAGTAATGGGAGACGGAATCCAACTCGAATCTGGATTTCAGGCCTCCCGGTGATGAAGAATTTGACTTGTGGCAATGCGTCAATGTGTCTACCCAACAGCCAAAGGATCGCTGAAACAGGTTGCTTATCCTTACACTCATCTAGAGCATCTATGATGATGGTGGTCGATATCTTGGTCGACTGCAATGGCCGAACTAAGAGGTATTCGAGCTGCATAGCTAGAGTCTCGTGACCAGCGTCAGGAGCAGAGTTGAGGACCTGAATGAGAGCGGCTTTGAACGTCGGGTATTGACATGCGAGATGGTACGCCAAGGTGGGGAAGATAAGGTTGATGTCGCGTCTGTTGTCAAAGTCACGAGAACAGAAGAAACTGGCTCCAAGCCGTCCCCTGACAAAAGTCCGTTCGGCAAATGTTTTTGCGATCGTGGATTTCCCTATCCCTGCTATTCCATTCAACCAGTACACTCGTTTGTTCTCATCATCCGCCTCCCAATCTTCAATGCGTCGTAATTCTTCTTTCCGTGTTCCAGTTAGGCATGTTTCATGGATGGCAGACCGATACCCAGCATCCTTGACGTGTGGAAGCTTATCGAGGAGCAGGAGCTCTGGATCAAATAGAATCAGATGCAAACCAAACTAATCTCGGTGAGTGATATACCATGACCCTGTAAACCTCTAAGTTAGCTGCCGTTCTGCTACTTCAGTAGTTTTTGCACACCTTGATCTCTATGTTGATATAATCTCCTGCAACATCATTGAAAACACCATGACTAGCGTTAACATGGGACGCTCCTGTGAAATACCCAGGACGAGGAGTCACGACAGGTTGGTGATACAGATGCTGTCTATCCTCAGTTCTTGCGATTGCAATTGAGCCTGGCTGGCTCAGAGTCGGAGATGCAGACAATGAGATGTCATCCGCTTGTTGCTCGTCAGATTGCGTGGTGGGACCATACTTGATCTTGAAAAACTTGTGAAGAGACCACATTTCGATGGCAGCCAAGCGTGAGGGTTATGGGTTAAAGAGAAGTTCACATTTCGGAAAAACATTGTAATCAGACTCTAATTCTCCGTACACCATTGCGGCGTCGGTCAGCTAGAGACATCGTTCGTCTTTCAGGTCTTCTCTCCTTGAATTCAAGCTGTGTCTCCGATCGCCCGCGAGACCACAAGAGTGGACTTGGATTTGTTCTCATTTTTATTGCATTATCATCTCTGTTTGAAGACTCGGAGGTACAGCGTAGTGTTTCCTTCGACTATAAACCTTGTCATAATTAGATGCGTCCAAAGTACTGTATTCCTATCTCTCTGCTGTCGAAAAATGTTTCCCTTTACATATGACGATCAACGTCACTGAGACTATCATAACACTGCGCGCACGATTAGAGAAACAAGCATATACATATATTATAGTCCAACACGTCTCCTTGGTGTCTGTGTCACCTTACCCATTCCCGTATGGCGAGGCGTCCCAGGAACAATGACGTTCGAGTTGGTTGATGAAGTTGATGTCTTGGACGCCAGCTCATCCTCCGCGGTCTGTTTCTTAGTTCTTATATTGGGAATAAGATCAAATAGGCAGTTGAACAGGACAAATTGACTTACTCTTCTCGTTGCCTTGCCATCTCCGTCTCCAACTCTGCGCGTCGAGAGAATTCACGATCAGCTTTCTTTCTCATGCCCCTATCGTCAAAATTCTTCTCCTTGACGGAATAGAAGACAGATCCTAGTTCGGCTGAAGTGACGGAGGGTCAGGGCTCTTGTGACCACGATAGCTATACAGACACTTGCCTAGCCAATACGCATCCACAGATGTAACTTGTGTCATGTATTCCTTGGATGTAAGGATAAGTTCATGATAAACGACGTATGTCGGGGTATCTGAGCATCGTTGAACGTTAGATGGCATTAATGCTGATCAAACTCGGTTACTTACAACCCAACCCATACAAGGCGCTTGTCGGATGAAGATGCGTGGGCAGCCCAGTACGGATGTTCACAAATTCGCCAATTCCCTTCACACGAGCAGCTTGATGGAAATAACCAGCAGCAATAGATTTTCTGTGTGAAAGAGTCAATAACCGATATAAATAGTTACAACAAATGCCAACCTGATGACATCAAAATCAGTTCCAACGGATACCAACTGCATCTTTTGGAATTTCATGATATCCTCCAATTGGACGCGTACTTCCCTGGCTTTCCGTAGTAATTTAGGATGCAAGAAGTGTCTGATACTCCAATCATCGCGGTAACTGTCAAAGGGACCGTAAGGATCTCGAATGAAAGCGTAGCAGGCGGAACGAACCCGTGGCTCTTCCACTGATTGAAGACATTCAGGAGCGTAAGATGATCACTTTCAGGAACGTTGAACTTCTCCCTAGCTGCATCAGCTTCTTCCATCCTCTCCTTCGGTCTATAAAATACGCTTGGAACAGAGAGCATGGAAACGATAGTCAACATCTCCACTGAACACTTGTAGTCCACGGATGCGATCAGCATCTTTGCCATTGACGGCTCCATCGGGAACTCAGACATCTTGCGACCTACTGGAGTTAGGTCACCAACATTGTCAAGAGCACCTAACACCCAAAGTTGATACATGGAATTCAGCATGTTCGCCTATATACTAGGTATCAGTTTATCCTGAATTAAACATCCAACTGTCTCAACAAACCTGTGGCGGAGGGTCCATGAAGTCAAATTCAAGCAAGTTCTTTACACCCAGTGATTTCAGTAATAGAACGGTATTAGCTAAATTTGTCCGTTGGATCTCAGGAATTGTGTTGGCGAATAATTCGTTTCTGAAGGCCATTTCTGTGTAGAGGCGGTAGCAGAAGCTAAACTGTCAGTTAGCGCCGTATTTTGTCATTGCAGTCATGATACACACCCGCTTCCAGTACGGCCAGCGCGTCCGGTCCGCTGATTTGCATTTGCTTGGCTGATTGGGGTTATCTGCAATGCATCCATGCCAACTTTCGGGTTGTACACCTTCAACTTGCAATATCCGGCGTCTACGACATAATGAATACCATCAACTATGAAAGGTCAGACATCATCAACGGGGCATATGACGGCGATTCTCACCTGTCAGTGAAGTCTCCGCGATATTGGTTGCTACAATAACTTTTCTTCTGCCGTCACTAGTGGCCTCGAAAATCTTTGCTTGAAGATCAGCAGGCATCTGAGAATAAATCGGAAGAACAGCTAAGGGGGCAGGTTCATCCAATTGAGATAACCGCTCTGACCGAATCCTTGTGAGAAAAAGAAAGAAATCGGAAGACATCAACTGACCTGTAACGACTTGACAGGTAATCTCGATATCTTCCTGTCCCGTCATGAATACAAGAATATCTCCTGGTGGTAATGAAAGGTGGATTTGAAGTACTTGTTTCACAGCGCTGTCCACGTAATCTTCGCAGGGTGACTTCGCATGGAAGATTTCGACTGGGAATGTCCTGCCCGGAATTGTGAAGGATGGTGCATTACCAAAAAAATTTGAAAACTATATCTCGCTATGAGCAAAGTGAATGATTCTGTCCAGGGCTATCCGTACCTTCTCAGCATTCATGGTAGCCGATGTAACGATCAGTTTCAGGTCTCGTCTCCGAGAAAGGACTGTGCAAGATATTAAGCACAAATATAAAAAGAAGAAAGCGAATAAATTCACTTTTTCGCAACAGACCCATAAGAACATCTGTGCTCAATGACCGTTCGTGGGCCTCGTCCAAAATTATAACGCTGTATCGATCTAGATCACCTTCATTCAACGACTCTCTAAGTAAAACACCATCGGTCATGTCTGATTTTTCCGCCGTCAGCAAGCAGGGGTTCACCAAAGTGGAAAACTTACATTTGATTTTCGTCTCTGGAGATGTACAATCTTCGAAACGGATTGCATATCCGACAGTTGAACCTAGTTTGCACTAAATGAATTGGGATCATGATGAGATCGCATCAACAGATTGACATAATCGCCTTGACTAACCTCCATTTCTTCACTAACACGTTTTGCCACAGACATAGCAGCGACACGCCGAGGTTGCGTACATCCAACCAAGCCATGCACACAATAACCATCTTCATACAAAAACTGTGCCAGTTGAGTGGTCTTACCCGAACCAGTCTCACCGACAACGACAACAACTGAGATCGTTTTTCAGTAAAGTGTACTAGAAGCAGCAGTTGAAGACCTACCTTGATTATCTCTGATGATCCTCATAAGATCCTCTCTGCAGGCGAACGCAGGCAGATACTCTCGCTGCTCCTTTAAAGTTCTATTCTTAGCGAAAGAACTCACACTAGTGTTAGTCTTCAGATGACTAGCAAACTTGGAGTCGCCTCTGTAATCCCCTTTGTCCTCTGCTGGACCAGAAGCTTGTGCATCGGCTAGGATAAACGAGGCAACATAGAACTTCGTGAATGTCCACCCGACGATGATGAGGGGAGCGGAGAACTATGTACTCACCTTCACCCTCTTCATCCTTGACACCCATGATATTGCCAAGAGCTGTTCCTCCAAGAGCGGCCATTTTTGCAGCAGCCTTCGCCCTTTCTGCCTGCTCTCTCTTCTCCTTGACTAGTGCACTACCTTTTCGAGAGAAGGTGGCCATGTCGCTTGTCAAATCTCGGATAGGGTTTATAGGCTCCAACTGCTTTGTAAACACCGTACGCCCATCAAGGAATGGAGGCTTAAGATCGTGAACCATGACATGGACAGTCGATTCGGATTCGTCTTCGAAATCTAAATCAATAGACTTTCGAGTAGCCACACCGGACGTGAGCATTCTGTTGGCTTCCCACAAATCGTTGTCGGCATTCTAGGGCGTGTTAGGAAACGGTCTTAGTGGTGTAGAATCTAACTCACATATTGCGCTTGCCTGGCTGATATTTTTTTCTAATAAACAGAAAGTTTAGATAACCGGAGATGAGAATAGGAAAGAAACTGACGGTCTGCTTCGCAGCTATTTCAGCTTGTTTGAGGGTCGACAAATCTTCATACTGTGATAGTGGGTTGTGTTCTTCATCACCAGCGACTCCGCCCTCTTCAGCACCTGTATACCAATCACGATCTAGCCGTACTTGCTCTTCTTCCCATTCTCTTGAGTCTAAGCCAAATGTCTCCTCTTCAGCATCAGGGCTAGTCCCTCTACTAGCGCGTGGAGTAGGAGCATCCCATGACCTATTTCCTACCCTTCCCCAACCTCCTTCGTCACTCCTACTATTACGGGGGGTGGATTCCCAGCCAACGTTGGGAACCCGGACACTACTACCACGTTCTGAACGAGGAGTTGCGTCCCAGCTACGATTATCGTAACCACGATCTCTGTTCGAACGACGCTGAAAGTCTCCCAGGCCCCGGGGACCATCGTCTCTGCGTCCCTCAAATGCAGCAATACCCTCTTAGAATAGACGTCAATAACCAACAAGTCATCAAGAGCCAAACAGTGGAACATACCTCTTTGGTTCCCTCTATTTCGTCTATGCTCTTCTAACCGTCTTCTTCCTGCCTCTGACAAGCCTCCAGGATGGGAGGGTGTTTCTTCGCCTCTCTGCCGAATGTTCTTTGAATGAGATGGAGGTAATGCCGGCACTATAGCCACTAGTAAGTATAGATCAAAAATAATAAAGCTGCGGCGAGTAATATGCCTTTAAAGAGTGGCTCGTTAGAGTCAAGTCTTGGTTTTTTCCTGTTCCCGTCATTCGAGGCTGTCGATAACCTCTTCTCTTTCGCTAAGCGGTCAAGGCCGAGAACAGATGCTCGAGGCGTTGGAGGTTCTAGTGGTTTAGCAGGCTGCTTGAACGTATGTTGCTTCGGATTGACGAAAAGTCAGTATATGTGGATTGATATTAAACTAGTTCTTCGACGAACCGCATCTTTGCGCACAAGACCACCCATCCGAATAGGATCCGGTTGCAGGACGTCACTATCCTGAATGATTATTCCATTTGTTGGTTTGAGTTTCTGTTCTGTGGCCTCCTGGTTTACGTGAGACGTGATCTCTGCATGAATCTCTGTTAAAAAGGAATCTTGGAACTTGCCGAACGACCTTGCAGCTGAAAACAGGGACATTTTAGGGTGGTGAACATCCATAAGTAAAATATGTGTAAAACCTTGGACGAATCCCTCTAGCGAGTTTGATTTTGCGATATCTTGGACCCGTCGTGCAAGAAGATCGTTTGGGTTTATAATATTCAATGCCCGAGACAGTTTTATGGCCAAATGATGTGTGAATTCTTGGTCGCGTTCATCATGTGGAGGCGAAGTAGACATGACAAGGTCCGGTCGAGACAGAACTTGAAACCGTCACGGTCAGAAGCTCAAGGGACACGTGGCCTGCAAAGAGATCACTGGCATGGAACTCGATCTTACCGTTTACATGAGTTCAACGGCACACTTTCTTCTGGACCGCTCGTCGGTAGATCATGGGGAATTTAGATTGTTTCCTGCTTGCCAGTTTATCACGGAAGGATCTTTTCGTGCCTACGCGTGCAGAAGTCTAGGCATTTTCCCCGACTACTTTGTTTTGGGCCTAAGCTTCGTCTTAAATAGTTCAAGTTCATTATACCATTAACCTCTTGGTGAGTAATTATTTCTACATGTATCATGGCACACTACCCCGGTTGTAGATTCAACCACATCGCGTACCCGGTAATCTGATACAGCATCTACGCTACAAGTCAAAGTCCGAGTCTGAATCATCATCCTTCTTTCCTGATCCACGAACATTCTTGGCTGGTTTACCGTTCACTCGTGTAGCAGAAGATCGCATTCTGCTTGAAGGCTCGTCGTCGTTGTCTTCATCCGAGCTATCATGACTTTCCTGTGTCCTGGAAGATGTGCGCTCTGTTGGGATTATAGCACCGCATAGGATGAGCACTGCTTCCAGTTCTATAAAAGTCTGAGTAACTTCTCCAGAAAGAAATGCATACACTACCCTCTATACGGCGTTCGCGGTCACCGCCCCACGCGACGATTTGATTACGAACCTCTCCGCCCCGGTAGATGATAAACATTGGTTGCCGGGTTTCTGGTAGATCTGGAATACATTTATCACCAACGATGGAGACAAATTTTGTTCGAGGATGTCGCGTTGCCAGAATACGGATATGTTCAAAAGCGCGGTCACTTCGTGGCAGCCTTGATGAGCGGCATGAGATGCATTGAGCTCGACGCATACGAGAGAATTCGTACCCATCTTTGTACAGAAAACAGACGACACCAGTACCTTTCCCTGAATCTCCTTCAACGTCCACTTTACTCGCTTCTGTAACCTCTCTAGTGTAATCATCTCGTCCAATAGGATACACTCTGCCAAAACGAGATTTCTCTTCCTTCTGTAGTTCAGCAATTCTTTGTCTTCTGTACATCTCGATCATTCGTTCTGTTTCATCGTCCTGAGCGTCTTCGCCAAATTCTCTAAGCTCTTTTGGAGTGAAGTCGTCGAGCAATTCCTCTAGGGATGGCGAAGGCGGAGGTGAAGGTGAAGGAGGCACTGGCTCCCGCGCAGGAATAATGCCATGCTTCCGGAGAGCATCGTTACTAGACGTCATATTAATTCCCGTCAGCGAGAACGCAAGATACTTACAATTCTGTGTCTTCGTTCACGTTAACGGCCATGAGAGTCTGAACGATCTCCAGAGAGCGCAGCACAATCTAATACCTGAAGCTCTGAAGGTTCCACGTGGATATCAGCGTTTGATCTCTTCTGAGTCCTTCAAGTTCAATCTAGCCTTACTAGTTGATCATCTCCCAGCGATGCTATCATACCCTATAATACACGACTCGATTATCTCGTGATCTGGGTTCATTGGTGTATCATGGATGTTCAGTTACCTGGCTTGGAAACTATCAGCGAGACCTTACTCCCTCGACGATATCAAGAAGAAATATTCTCCAAAGCCTTACAGGGAAATATCATTGCTGCACTCGACACTGGCAGCGGGAAAACTTTTATCAGCACTCTTCTAATCAAATGGATGGCCACACTTGTCTCCAGTCAGGAAAAGATCATTATCTTTCTTGTCCCTAAGGTCGCATTGGTCGAACAACAGGGCAATTTCATCATGAAACAAACACCATTGCGCATCAGAAAGATATATGGTGCAATGGCTACTGATCTCTCCGACAGGGTCGGATGGAAACAACAGCTGGCTGATATAGATGTACTAGTCATGACAGGTGTGTCCACCCCGCGCCCATCCTCGCGTGTTGTTTAGTTTTTGTCAGCCCAGATATTTCTTAATATGATCACTCACTCCATATGGAGCGTGGAAAAAGCGAGTACCTTGTGGATCTCATCTTGGATCACAATCATAACTCAACTCGACAGGTTTCTTTGCTAATTTTTGACGAATGTCATCACACACGCAAAAATCACGCATATAATGGTATTATGCGCGAGTACCACCAATGTCCTATTAATCTGAGACCGAAAATCTTCGGAATGACCGCGTCGCCAATATGGAATCCCAGAGATGCAAAGGAATCTCTTGCGACTTTGGAGCGGAACCTCGATGCGACAGTAATTGCAGTCCGGGATCACACAGAAGAACTTCAAAATAATTCCCCACGACCCAAGGAAGTAAGATGACAACGCTCTCATCACTGTTCGCGGCACTACTCATGTCATGCGCAGGTAGTAAGAGAGTATCCTCCCCCACCGGACATCTACGTAACTTATCCTACCCCGACTCTATTGAGTCTCAGTAGAGAGCTACCCCGCTCCCCAGAAATCGATATCCCCTGGCAGAGAATCGAATCGCGATATAGATTAACGCTTGAAAACCTAGGACCATTCTGCGCAGAACTATTTCTCTACACAGACCTGAAGCAGCGAGTCTCACAACTCATGGATAATTGTATGGAATCTACAAATCCTGCACTTAGCCTGCAGCATCTTCATATCGAAGAGCACCCAACGGACCCCGACCATCTCCCCGAGCTTGAGGGGATCTTACGCGTCGTGTCCCAATACGATTGGTTGTTTGCAGATGACGTACAAACTCCCATTGACCCAAACTGGTGCACTCCCAAAGTTATGGTCCTTGCGGACATCCTCCTTGCCCACCATACGCAAGAATTTCAAGGTATTACATTTGTCGAGCAGAGACACATTGCGGCCTGCTTAGCGAAAACGATACCCCGTTTTCCTCAAGCTCAAGGTTATTTAAAATGTGCCGAATTGATTGGTCACGGTTCCGGTGGTGTCACAAAATCTTCCGCCAAGGGCATGCCTACTAGTTTTCAACGAGATGTTGTCCAAATGTTTCGCGACCGCGAGGTCAACCTTTGTAAGTTATGTGCACATACATCTAATAATATGTATGACTTATGAATTGTCTCAGTGATCGCAACGTCCGTTGCTGAAGAAGGATTAGATTTTCCTGTAAGTCGTCTGGCTATTTATCTTTATTTGTATTGAAAATCACTAGGCATGCGATCTCGTCGTTCGTTTCGATCCTTTGAGTCATTTGGTTGGCTACGTTCAATCCAGGGGCAGAGCTCGACACCACACATCCACATTTGTGATCATGATCGAGCAGGGACATCTCATCCAACTTGCGCGCTACAAAGCTCTGCGAGAAAGCGAACCAGAACTTAGGCGTATATATCAATCTCGGGATGTTATGAACCTTTGTCGAGAAGCCAGCGAAGAGGATGAACGGGAAGACCCCGAAGACATTGCTGCGAGGGAACGATATGTTGTTCCTTCCACTGGTGCTGTACTTACCTACAATACTGGAGTTGGCCTTCTCAATCATCTATGTTCCCTGATCCCTCGCGATACTTATACGCCAGTCCACTTGCCCAAGTATTCCGGAGACTTTCGAGCCACGCTGGAGCTTCCTAACTCGCTTCCTATACCACTAGAACTTCTTGTCTTTACTGGGCCAGAGAAGAGGTCCAAGAAAGAAGCGAAACGCGCCGTTGCGTTCATGGCTGTGAAACAGCTGCACGTCCTAAACGTCTTTGATGACTACCTGTTACCAGCAAAGAGCCCTGGGGGCGGGAGCTCAGAAGATGCGGATGGGCGTGCTTTACTAGACATCAGAAATGTCCCAGACATGATGGATGTACTCGTTAGAGAGCCTTGGGCGCAGGGTAGACAACTTTTTCTGCATGTCATTCGGTTAGATGGTATCCCCACCGGCGGTCTTATCACCGGATCTATACTTCCACCTGTTGAAATGGTATGCGACGGTATATTCCTTTCAATGGAAGTAGGGTCACTCGTTAGCTTTGATGAGGATGATGAATGGCGGCAGCGGAGAATGATTCAGGATTACACGAGAATGGGTTTGTGGTGGTGCGTTACGATCAAGGGGATTTCGTCACCTTTGACATGTTCATTGGTGCCCCTTACAGCCTCTCACTGTCCAGATTTCGAGGCAACCGAAAGAGCGCTTCTATTTCCTTATGGAACGCACGACTGGTCAGGTATTGACGAGAGCCATCACAATCGTCTTCTTGTCATGAACGCCAAGGTTTATGGGCGTCCACTTCTCCTCCGCCGGATAAGAAGGGATTTGAGCCCCTTATCTAAGCCACCCCCTGGTTCGCGGGAGTCACAATTTCCTACGTATCACGACTACTATGTGGAAAAGTACACCAGGAAGGGCATCAGACCAAATATTACACGTGAAGGCCCTCTCCTTGAAGTGCAATTGTTCCCTAGACAGAACTCATCTTTGTACGCGCTCAAATCGCTTCATGGGGAAGAGGACAGACGTACCGATCCTTCCGTTACAAACGCGTCTCTGCTGCCACAAGGTCTGTGTCGCTGGGCTATGATATCTCAGGGCCTTTACCAGACATTCCAGCTACTACCAAAGTTGATGCATCGCACGACGGATCTTTGGCGAGCGCAACAAGCAAAGATAGAACTTCATCTCCCACCTATTCGCGACGATCTGCTCGTGGAAGCACTCACACTTCCCAGCGCCGATGCCGGTTTCAATAACCAACGGTTTGAAACGTTGGGAGATTCAGTTCTAAAGCTCAGTACCGTCGTGTACCTTTACAACAAGTTTCCACATCGACACGAGGGCCAACTGGACATCCTCCGCAGGACGTGCGTGTCAAACAGAACACTTCTAGCTAGAGCAAAAGAAAATGGCCTTGAGAGTTTCCTCACCAGCGAAAATCAGAGTTTACGAGTTTGGAGATACACTGCCACGGATGACGTCGATCTCTCGGATCCTACCCCTTTCCGATACACAAAACGCTGTTTTCCACGCAGAAGTTTACAAGACTGCATGGAAGCAATCCTTGGCGCGAGCTTCGCAACGGGGGGAATACATATGGCCTTGCGTGCGGGGACGGCTTTGGGGCTGTGCTTCGGGGGCCATGTGCCATGGTCGTTGAGATATGGCTGGAAGGTTCGATCTTCTCCAGTGCCTCCACTTTTCTTGGGTTTGCAAGAAACCCTGGGATACGAGTTCAAGTGCGGAGACTTGTTGGTAGAGGCTGTTACGCATCCATCGTTCAGATCTACTACCACCTCATCATATCAAAGACTCGAGTTCTTGGGTGACGGTGGGTAACTCTGACCAGCCATCAACGCAACTTCGTGCTTATATTTCTCCGGCAGCTTTAGTCGATCTAGTGGTTATGCGGTATCTATATAACAGATTCCCGGAGGCGGACTCGGGGCACTTATCATGGGCCCGGTCCAGAGCTGTGTGCAACCCAGCCTTAGCTTCTCTCGCTGTCAGAAAACTCGAGCTCCACAAGATCCTTCTCGTAAACAATGTGGAGCTAAGCGTCGCAATTAGCAGATATACCCCACTTTTAGAAGAGACGTCATTCGAGGAGATTGTCGCAAAAGGATGGAAGCACGATCCACCAAAAGCTCTGAGCGATGTATTTGAGAGTGTTATGGGAGCTCTTCTTGTCGATTCGGGATATAATTTCGAGAAAACGGGGGTCGTGGTAGAGATGATTATGGAGGACCTGTTGTCCGAGCTGTCGATGAACATGCCCAAGGATCCTGTTTCCGAGTTGATGATATGGGCGGCCCAGCATGGTTGTAGAAGGATCACGTACAGGTGAAGTAGCAGTCTCCCGGGCGCTATGAATAACTTCTTTCAGCTGACCTGGAGAATAACAGAAAATCAATCAGCCGTCCAGAACTCAAAAAAAATGATAGCGTCTCAGTTATTGTCCATGACGTGGTTGTCGCGGGTCCATTCCACGCAGGCAACATGTCACTTTCCAAAGGTCTAGCTTCTGAGCGAGCCCGTGAGGTCCTCGACGATCCCACTTCGGAATTTCACCTGCCTCGCTTATGTGAGTGCGGAAAGGCTGTAGCCGAGGACGTTGCAACCGCAACTTCTAACATAGGCGGGCAGGACGAAGACCTTCACCTCTTGGATGACGGAACCGAAGAAGGGTTTGCGGTATTGGCTCAGATTCAGTTAGACGAGGCTGTCAGGTCGGAAGTCGAGACTCGTTCTGATCTTGTCGAGAACCCAGAGGAAGACGAGGTTAATTGGATGGAAGAACAGGCGGTAGAAGATCTACTATTCGACATGAGCGATGGCGAGGATTGAAAGGATTACGACGCCTCCTTTCGTCACTAACTCACGACTCCCGCTCTCTTAAATTACACACATAACTATATCCTATAAATCTAAACCAATCGACAACCTATTGGTACATGCGATGCCGTGAATACGCAGAGATCATGCTACAGGACTACGTCGGCTCTGAGCAGCCTCTAGACACTCCTCGAGCACACCTAACAGCGCCGCATTCTCTAGGGCAGCAGCAACGCGCTCCTTGTCATTTAGCTGTTTGTTCACTAGTTAGCCCGTGCCCGCAAAATTCATTCAGCCGAACAAACATAATCAAAAAACAAAGAAGGCAACGTACATTCGTGCTCACTCTGATGTGAACCAGGCTTGACCCTGATGTCAACTTTGAAGCGGTTTGGTAGAGCACGGAGTAGACGAACCCGCAGAGTAAGACCTTTCCAAAAAAAAAAACAATACCCAAACGTTCATGAAACCCACACAGATCAAAAGAGAGAAACCTGAGTGCACACATACCAATAACCGTGCTCATCCCGCAATGCGGTACTGTAGGGGTGAACTCGATAACCACCCGATTGTTCGTGTTCGAGACCATACACTGGGGAGTAGATACGACCATAAGCTGCTCCAACGACATGTGCTTATGTTCCGGATCAGTTATGTTACGAATGAGATCTATAGCAGTCGGTTTGGTTCAGATAGTTTGCAACGTTACTGAATAAGTTTTTTGTTTGTTTGTTTGTTGGGGGGGATTGCAAACACACCGAATATCTCGTCTTGATCTATCTCCTCTACACCGTCTGAATTGTTATCATCGTCCGAACTCTTTTCCGAGTCGTCGATATCCCATAGGTTTGAGAAAGCGCGTTGTTCTCTCCGCGCTGATTTTGATGTAGGCTTCAGGAGAGTCGGATTCGGATTGTAGGCTTCGACCATGGTGGAAGAAGGTTGGAGCCTCAACGAACTCCGAGTGGAGTCGCTCATCCACGTCTTTTCCCACACTTGGTAATCCCGGGCTTGGCTTTTCTCAATTATAACATAAGAAAATGTCTAGTATTCTTCAGAGTCCGACGTATTACGCTATCAAAAGGGACGAATGGGAGAGGAAGAAAGACTATAATGGCAACATCCTATGTACTGCCAAGCCTGAAAGCAATATATGATCAAAATATTCACCATGTCCATCAGGAAAAACTGTCAATGTAGGGTCTGTAGGTGGATAAGTGAATGACTCGATTGGGGGTGGGACAAGTATAGCGAGTTGATCGTGCCGAACACCATGGTAACACTAGATATCTCTGGATGAATCCCAACGATCCAACAGGAGGGACAGAAGTAATAACTTACGATGCAGAGCACAGACCCATCGTCAAGAGTCTTCCGACAATCCCACCTTAGCTTAATAGTCCCAACCGTCCACAACCAATGGCGCTAAAATTTAGTTTTAGTTGAAAATCCCTCATAAAAAATTACTACACGCATGAAAACGTCTCGTACATCAGATCCAGCTCCCGCCATCGGAGTCAAAAACGTAGTGAGCTTCGCCGTTCTGTTGTTGATACGAACTTTCGTGTATTTCCGCGATGGGGTTCCTATCCTAATCACGGGTAAAAAAAAAAATCATGTACAGTGACTATCGATGCCGAGACGATAAACTCACTCGAAGAGACCTACGAATGGACCATGGGGCGTTCCTCCGCGTTGTATCGTCGTCTTGGTCGAGAGGGGTACAAATGGATGCACATTCAGTGACGTCGATATTCGATATAAAGGGTTCGGCACTTCAGCCTGTCCTGGGGGCATGAGAAGCACGGTATTGTCGTCCAAATCTGTGAATGTGTATATGATCGGTCGTAGTGGCCTCCCAGCAGCAATCGAATAACTTTCAGACACAAACCCGACGCCTTTAGTATCCGATTTTGAAGATATAAAACACGGTGGGCGTACCTAGGAGGCTGCGATACGGTAGCCACATCACCGTCTATAACAACGTCCGCTTGTGTGGCATAACTGCTCTCGTTCTGAACTGAGCGTCGATGGAACCCAGTGAGTGATCCTCGCAGCTAAACGACGTACTCTGGAGGCGGTTCATGTACAAGTGACGACGAGCTTCACGGATATCGGTAAAGACAAGTCAAAAGTGAAAAGAACCCACATACCTTGCAGAGGGATCCATGATTCTGATCATGGATGCCTGATAATGATTAGTACGACCTTGAACGTGCAATTGAAAGTGGAGTTGATTAAAATTTCCTTTTTGATCTAACTTTGATCTACAATCTTCCTTGTCTATGTAAAATGAGTTTCGTGCAAAACTTTTTATTAATCAGACACTGTCCGCGATCTCGGTTATAATAAAAGCATCTCGAACCAGGGAATACTGATAATGTTCCCAATCCGCCTCAACACCTAATCCACGTCGCTCACCAATTTTGGACAACAGGGGGCCTATCGTGAGCTGGAGAGATGCATAACGTAACACCTTCATATACTCCAACTGGTCATCGAGGGTGGTATTGCACCCACCTTTCTGGACGCGCCCAGAGCTGTTGGTGCCATTGGACGTCTCAAATTCCTCACCCAATTCGGGGTGAACTATAACATCAATGGGGTCCCCACCGATTAACGAAGTGTCCGCAGGCGCCCCCACCTCACCGCTCGAGATTGTACTGTCCTCCTCATCACCGACCTCCAAGTCCACTTCCTCCTCGCAACCATCGAGTCCATAGTCGTGACCCTCTTCACAATCGACGCATGGGGTCAAAATGCACAAACTCTCCAATGTGAAACACCAAACAAACTTCACACTCTTTAACGACGGGCACAACCTATCATCTCCCGCCAAAGCTTCTAGCACCGTATCTGGACCGATGCAATCCTTCATCTCTAATTCCTCGAGTCTTGTGAGGGCCTTGAAGAACAATATCCATTTGCTTCCGACCATGTTAAGATCGCTTAGACCTAAACGCGTCAACTTGAAGAAATTCAAGCCATTCTCGGGTGCAAGTGTATCAAGAGTAAGGATCGCGAAGTGGGTAATAAAATCATCCTCTTGGAGAAAAAAAGGAAAGTCTCTGAACGTGATGCGTAGTGATCCGAGATCCGGAAGCTGTAGCACTTGGAGGAAGTCCATGAGTGGATCATCGATCTGAGAGTACTGAACTCTGAGGGATCGCAGGTGTGGTAAGGAAACTTGCTCCATCGGTGATGGGCGGAGCATACAGTTAAATTTTGTGACACATCAACCAAAACTGGACAGGCCACTAGGACATTGCAAACTTCGACAACACTGGTTTGGAGCGAAGTAAGCTGGAGGTGCGTTAGAGACGATAGGGAGTTGGGAAATATTCATATGATATGCTGTATGTGTCCAGCTACAGAAATGGAACGCAAGCGGGGTGCATCGATTGTACCAAGATTCTGAATAGGCATTTGTGAACCGTAATACTCCAGGGTCTCCAATAACGGCATTGAACTTTGCGAGTTCTGAGGCAGGAATCGGTGGAAGGATGAGGGTGCGGAATATACACATAAAGAGAAGCGACGAATTCTATGATGATTCTGAGATAGGCAACACATAAGGTCGGAAAAATCTTGGTCTTCGGTTACTCTGGAATCTTGCTAGTGCAACATTATCGTAAGGTCTATTGGGAGACATCTTGAGCGCGCGAGCCACGGTTTGCCTACTTGATGCTGGGTGCTATCCAGGACACAAATGGAAGTCCACAGTTGTGGCGTAGCGAACGCGACATTCCGCCACTCCTTACATACGAGGGTGAGAAGGAAAGGTGCACGTCTGGAATTCATGAAACCAAGCTGCGAATCAAGGCAATACCAGAACACAACACCTAGAATCTTGGGTGGAAGGTTCCGGATATATGACTTTGGAGGTGGGACATCTCCTTCCCCCGGCTCCAAGTGAGAGGGGAATGACGACGGACGGGTAGAAATAGCCAAAGGTTCGACATATACGACGTCGGAGTTGTCTTTCGCTAAGCAGCCAACAACTGGGTGTTGTAGAGCAGGTAGTCGTTCAGGTATAGCAAAGCTGAGAGTATGAACCAGAGGGAGATCCGCGCTGGGGGATGGTAGGTCATGGTTAATAATGGGGTATGCGGAAGCAAGTGCTAAATACTTGCCTGACGTTTCAACGAACAAAGGCAAACAAAGATACCCTTTCCCATAACGCACAACATAAAAGTTGGTAAGCAACCATTCAAGTATGTGGGGTTGGTACACATCAGGAGTGGCACAGCCGAAGATTCCTCGTTTTGCTACAGGGAAATGGCACGCCGTAGCTTTGTCCCCATGGTGAGAAATTGAGAAACCCACGTTGCGATCCACGATATATAACAATTGGTGTCGTCCAGAGACTTGTTATACAGCATCACCAGTACACCCCCAGGCTGGTATCCAAGTTGTTGTTCTTACTTGCATGGTACCGAGTTGAGTGAAGCAGTACTACAAGGTCGTTCGTTACCCAAGACGTTTGTTGACAGTTGTTTGTCAAAGACTTCTTCCAGGTTTCCTTTGGTGGACGAACTGCTCATACTGTAATCGGTCAGGGTGAAGATAAGAAAAAAATGTGCATGCACTGACCGTTCCTGTTAGATCCGAGTATCCATACAGTTAGTCTCACGAAAAATTATCGATTATTGATCAAGTTGGTCTGCAATTCATAACCACAGCACATGAATCTCAAGATGACACACCAGTCACGTGAGCGCTGACTTTGCGTCACAGTTCTGCTGATTTACTCGTCCTCATATATCTCAGCAGCTCTGGCTCTTTACACACTCTCTAGGACAGCTCTTTCTCCTCACCTTAGATTAGCTCAAGTATTCCCCCCTATCGCATTCATTCACCAGTTCTCTAATCTTTCTCTGTTGTAGATCGCGCGTGCATTCACCTCCAGCTGTGCTCTCGCTCAAATGGCTCCTATACAAACACCCTCAACGGATAAGTACGATATTATCTTCATTGGTGCCGGTAGTGGTGGCTCCGGAGGTGCCAGGCGTGCTGCTTCCTACGGGAAGAAGGTCGCGATCATAGAAGAAACTGAGGCTTATGGCGGAACGTGTGTCAACGTCGGTGCGTTTTGACTCTTGTTCGCTTATCATTCGGTGTCTCTCAATCTCAAGTTTCTAGGCTGTGTTCCCAAGAAGATCATGTGGCACACAGCAGACCTCGCTGACAAAATCCGTCATGCTACCGACTACAAGTTCAAAGGTCTCGAACATCCCCCAAAATTTGACTGGGCCTCATTCAAGCCTCAACGTGACGCATATATCCACAAACTTCGTGGAATTTATACCACCAATTGGAGCAAGGAAGGAATAGACTTACATAAAGGTCACGCTCGTGTCTTGTCCCCGTCTCAAGTAGAGGTGTCTCGTCCAGATGGATCAAAGTACGAAGTCAGCGCGGACAACATCTGTGTAGCCGTTGGTGGTATGCCCACCATCCCATCTGACACGGATATCCCCGGTGCCAGTTTAGGAATCACTTCTGATGGATTCTTCGATCTCGAGGAGCAACCTAAACGCGTCGCTGTAATTGGTGCTGGGTACATCGCCGTAGAACTTGCTGGTATATTCAATGCCCTCGGTTCTAAAACCCATCTTATTATCCGCGGAGAAACTGTACTACGAACGTTTGACCCCAGTCTTCAACAAGTTCTGACGCCCTGGATGGAGCATACTGGAATCCATATTCATAAGAAGAGCAACGTTGTTAAAGTCGAGGGTCAGAAAGGATCTCAGTTGACGGTTCACACAGACAAGGGAGAGAAAATCGAGGCCGACACTGTCTTGTGGGCGATTGGTAGGCACGCCAAAACCCAAAACCTTGGACTAGAAGAAGTGGGCGTAGAATTGAACAAACGTCGAGAAGTCGTCGTGGATGAATACCAGAATTCGAACGTCAAAGGAATCACCTCTATTGGCGATGTGACTGGACAAGCATTATTGACGCCCATTGCAATCGCAGCTGGCCGACGGCTGTCGAATCGTTTATTTGGTCCTCCAAAGTTCAAAAACGACAAACTGAGCTACGAAGATATTCCGAGTGTTGTCTTTTCGTAAGTTCCTTATTCATTTCTCTTGTTTTCTTTTCGCATCAAGTCTGACATCTCCACAGACACCCTCCAATTGGAACAGTTGGATTAACTGAACCCCAGGCCCGGGAAAAGTACGGTGACGCTGTCAAAATTTGTATGTTTTCGATTCGCCCAAGATCTTGTTTGGCACTCATGTAGCGATCACAATAGACAAGAGCTCTTTCAGAGCACTCTACTTCTCCATGATCGAGGAAGATCACAAGGAACCCACGATGTACAAACTCATAGTTGTGGGTCCGGAAGAGCGGGTCGTTGGGATTCACATTATCGGTCTTGGCAGTGATGAAGTCATTCAAGGATTTTCTGTTGCTGTTAAAATGAAGGGTTCGTTTTATCCCTCTGATGTCTTGCAAGACGTTTTGTTACTGACGGATTTTTTTTTGGACAGCTCGTAAAGTAGACTTGGATGATACTGTTGCTATTCACCCCACGTCTGGAGAAGGCGAGTATCACCTTTTAGAAATCTTTTTTTGTGTTGATATTGACTTTGGGGTGTATAGAATTGGTGACCATGCGCTAGATGCCAATACTGTATCGGCTTTGTGTGTACATTACCCCTGATTAGATTTTACTTGTTTTTCTGCGCTACAAGATAGCATGATTTGGATGTGGACGCCTGGCAATCTTATCCAAAAGATGCGCGCTGAACCACCGTTCCTCGCGTAGATCAATGGGCTCACGTCTTTCCTCGCAGACCCTTTGTTTTGTTTATGCATCTTATATCGTCCTAAACCAAGGCACGTTGTCCTTTCTAGAAGCTGGAAATAAGGAAGCCGTTGATAAGTTTCGGCGGCCGTGAGAAATAAATGCAATTTGGGGGACTTTGAGCAAGGGTTACTGAACATGGCTCGATTACACCAATATCACCTTCCGAGGGATGTTATCTATCTACATAAACTTTTAGACGCCGAAGTGAGCGTCTGTATTGTCTCAGGATCGCCTTCTATCAGCAAATCGTATACAATACGCGATGCCATGTGATAGTGGACTCCTCACCAGCGAAATCTGCTCGTCAATAAAACAAACAGAGCGATTTTCGCCAGCCTGTGTTTCGGCCCCCCCCCTCCTCAAC
>QGOD01000095.1:31217-51270 GCA_003313065.1 Sarcodon sp. MG97
GTGAGAAGTATATGGGGGAGTGGAGTGGGGAGAGTAACGGCACGGATCATGATAACTCATGGTAAACAAAAGAGTCCGTTTTTACAAACTGCTGAGAGTTTGGTGGAGCTGTGTGGTAATTGAAAAGTCAGAGGGACCATACAGAGTCGGATGTGTTTGATGCAGCCGCAGCTCGTGATATATATAGCGCTCGTTATAAACCTATAGGATAAGAACATACAATGTACATTCATCGAGGTTTTACTTGATGGAGACTTGTGGTGGCGGAGATTCTCCGCATCTTGCCGCGCGCGCGCACACACACACGCAAAGTATACGATGATGGTGGTGATGATGATGATGATAAATGTATGGCGGAAGTGGTCGGATGCTCAATGATGTCAATGTAGCTCCACGATGTGAAGAAAGGTGTTGTGTTTGCCGTATCTATGTAACATGCAAGTTTTTTCTGGCAGAAATGACACAGGCGGCGCTAACCTTGAGTTGCGGCTCCCGATCATGTGCAAAAAGATTATGTTAGTTGCGTAGAACGAGCACCGTGACATCGGGCAGAGCGATTTGAATTTGGATTATTAGGTGGACAAGGTTGGTTCGGCGTTCTGTGAAGCACACGAGGTGTGCGTTCACACACGTTCATTAATCAGGGTTTGGTTCATTGTGACCCGCAGCCTCCGCTTGTAATTTGAGGGTCGTGCAGGGTTACAAAGAAGACACTGGTAAGCACATTGCCACCAAGGCCGCCTTGCCTCCTCCTATACAATAAGATTCGGCTCCGGTTGTGAAAAGGGGGGAAATTCAATTACTTCAGTTTCTTTTTGAAATGTCCAGAAGTGCGCAGCTGGAAGAGGTTAGGGCACCAGTTAGATGCCACCGAGGGGCGGCTTTCTCTTCTAGATTTGCATGACATTTTTATTACTATTATCCTTATGTTGTTTTTGGAAGAACTGCTGTTTTCTTCTTTCCTTCTATCTGGCCACTTTGTTCCACGGACCATTGTCGGAGATTGTTAACTCTGGTTTTAGGAGGAGAGATCCGAGACTGGCTTTTATTAGGGCAGGGATAGGAGGAGAGGTCCCCGGGCCGAAGGGAGGGGATCTACATGGAGGTCGAGTGTTTTCATTGTTCGTTGGATTGTGGCGTTGGATAAACGTGACTAGAGACACTGCCGAACAACGGCACAGAGAACCGAGCCATTCTCCTTCCCTGACCACAACAGCCTGTACCGAATGTGCTTGAAAATAGGATACGGCGGGCGATTCATATGGCAAGGTCGAACGAACCCCGAGAGCTGCGTTGACAATTCTAGGCTTGTTTTGTACACAAAGTCCGACGGGAGAATATTTGGAGCATTGTTGGCCGGAATTACAACGCCCATACTGAAAGCAAGCCGCGGCCGAGTAGTACGCTGCCGAGAAGTTGGGCGCTACGTAATTAGCAAAATATATTTTTAGGCCGAGTAGACATCGGGACCCGTTCCCGGTTCGATGAGCCGTGGAAATCTGGTGCCGTATCATCAATCGCAGCCAGTCGGTCGGTCACTGGAAGAAGTACCGGACGATTGTGGGTGGTTTACCAAGAGTACGGATTGACAGTCAGTAGTACGGCCCGAGGGTCCTTTTGACTTTTGTGGACTTTGTACTTGTTTATCAAAGGCTTCAGAAGACCTTGGAAATCCGCACCTCGCATCCCCGCATTGTCGTCTGGATACCAGCTTTTGCCAATCCGGCCGGTTTAAATCGCAAATATTCGGTGGGAGGGGGACAAACATGGCTACAGTTCTGCGGGATTCATCTATTCGCTCTACTTCACCGCTTATCTTCACCTCGTTGGGTACGCCGCCGTGTCACTTCCCCCACATCGTTCACATGAATCCTTTTACATCTCACAGTTCGCGAGTTTTAGCCACTGGAATCGTCATAGGAATCGGCTTTCCTTTAAGAGCTAAAAAGTAGGCGATCCAGAGATAACATGCACAGAAAGCGATATTAACTTGAATACTTGATGGTAGAAAGACAAATCATGATCGATGTTGAGGCGAACACACAAAACATAGAACCAGCTATGATCAGTCCGATGCAACAAGCAATTAGCGCGGTACGGGTTGTCTTATCGGGATGGGTCATCGGTCTGGCATACATCAGTTGGTTCTTCGTTGAGGCCGTGCAGAGGACGTTCAGATTCATGGCGAGCGGGCTTAGCAACGACACTACGCGGACAGCAACAAATTGGGTTGCCTTCACCTGAAGAAAACGTCTGCCGTTGCGAGCTTCGAATCCGTTCATGAAACGGCGAGAGCAGGCACTTTTCACCGTCATTGTGAAAACTAAATTTCATCATCTAACTCAGAATGTCATATGTAGCTTTAACAATCTATACAGGAAACATGTAGAACTCTTTCAAAACGTCGTACCAATGTAAGCGGAAAAATTAGGAGACGATCTGCAAGGGCCCAGAAAATTTCCATATTGCCGGTTGTTTAACGCCATTGAAGTACTGAGATGTTCCAATGGCGTTGATAATCCCCGGCGAGAAAGAAATAGCGTCCGAAGCTCCGAGGTTCAGAGGAGGCGTCTAAATGGATTGAGAAAAACATGCTGGTTGGTTTCAAAGTGAGAGGTGGTTGGCTATACATACGTACCTCACAGAGGCAAGCCCAACAAATTATCACACATCTTCAGGCTTCAAGCATTGCGGGACATGTATGTGCAAAGTTTGTCGTCGTTGTAGAAAAGAGAAAAAAAAAACAAACACCGATGATTGACGCGCAAGGTCACAATGTTACACTGATGTGCCAGCGGCATTAGCGGCCAAGAGGTAGGTATTTAATTTGTCCCCATCGACTCTACCAACAAAGGCACGGAAGATGTGGTCTTGACTGGACTTGCCTTTCAGCCAGAGCTTCGACGTTTTTGTAACTGGTGCGTTGTAATTTCTATGAAAAACTTGGTTATGAGCTCATCCCTATAGTGTCTTTCTCCGCTAAATCCGAGGCAGTTTACTCAATAGGCTCCATCCAATGAAACGGCCAAGGTCTCCAGACCCTGGAACTGATCTACCCTGTGTGAGTCTTCTGCGCTTGTCTTCGTGCGCCCGCCTGTTATCTTAATTTGCTGCTACCGTTTCTACACCAGAAACGACTGACTGTCATGACAGACATGACTATCCCATTGCCGCCACCCCTGTTTTTCAATAGTGGCGTAGATGAGCTGTTTCAATCCCGGTCGTCGTCGATGATCTGTACCGAAGACAATTGGGTTGCTCAGACCCGTGGGCTGAGTATCGAGAGCCCATTACCCCTGCAGCCAACGGGCGAGGAGCTGTCAATTCCCGCCGCTCACAGAGATCAAGAATGGGAGGAATATATGGTCGGTCTCATCGCATCTTTACCAGCCTGCGTACTTGAAAACATCAATATCTGCGCAGGGTATGGACTGTGATTCTCTGTCCAAACCTCAGATCTGTTCTTCGCAAAGACCCAACAACTCAAGTCGATCACCAATATCCCGGATTCAAGACTCGCGCTCGCCCTCGACGCTGCACTCGCCTACGTCCATCGAACATCTCAATACGCCCCCGCCTTATGTACACTTTCCAAGCCCCGGATTAACACATTCACCTACAGATTACTTTATTCGTAGTCCCCGAATACCGCATATAAACCTACAAGCAGCGACGCCTTCTGATGGACTCAGCAGGAATGGCTCCACGGACTCGGCAATGTCGATTTCCAGCACGTCGTCACAGAAATTGCACGCTGTTGGTACACCCACTTCCTTGAATGTTAGGAAGCAAAAGTTCACGATGGGCCCTAGAGGCGATTGTGAAAAATGTCGGATGGGTGTGAAGGGTCATTGGATGCATTTTGACTGATGGTTCAGCCCGCAGACACATTTTATTCTAATGAGTCTTCATGAGGATGGAGGGGCATTACAATCTATTTTATTAACGCAATGTATTTGGACTGTTTATTATAATCGGAATTCTACAAGTATTGCTAGTTTGAGAGTGGTTACTATAAGTACTACTACTACTACTCACCGATCATGGTCAGCCAGATATGGCAATGCGATCGACAATATCTTGTGACCCCAGAAAAAAGTTTTGAGAGTTGAAATGTCGACGACTCTCGAGTTATTCTGGAATCTGTCGTCGGCGTCCAAAAAAGAGCGCATAGACACCTCTGTAAAGCTCATCTCGATTTTGGAGCATTTCCAGTCCCAGTTCACCGCTCAGGCAAGCTCATCGGACGAAGAAGACCAGGACGATGCTGAGGACAACTTGGAGACCCTGAACGCGCAGGATGTGTCCTATTCTATTCGGAGACTTGTTCGGGGCCTGGCTAGTCCCAGGGAGAGCAGTCGATTGGGATTTGCGGTAGCTTTGACTGAGGTGCGTTCCCTGAAATTTTTTTATTGTCTTACGCTCTGTTATAAACCAGGTTGTTCTCTAGCTTCTGTCTCGATTGAATACTGTGACGTGTTCGCAGATTGTATCTCTTATTTTTGACTCGTCGAAACCACAAGGGTCAATGACTGGTCAGGAAGAACGGGACATGTTATTTGCTAGGTTGTTTGGCATGTCGTCTGTGATTCAGTCAGGTCTTCTTGTTCGCGACGCTCCGTTGCCTTCTTCTTCGACGACTGTCTCGTCTCTTTCGAGCTATACTCGGGTCATCGGCTGTTTGCTCGAGCTAGGAGAGAAGAAATCCTGGTTGCGTGAAAGTGCATGGTGGACGATCTCACTTGCAGTGGACGTTCTGAAGGAGTCTAGTGTATCGTGGAAAGCTGAGGCGCTGACTATGACCATCGACACTCTTTACGAGAATAACACTAGTTGGACTCCGGAGAAAATTGCGTTAACTCTCAAGCTCCAGAATATACGCCCGGAACAAAATTGGAACACGATTCTAGGACCGACTTTCAAACATGCAGATCTGTTGGATACAAGGAATCTTGGTACGCTCGCTAAGATACTGAAGGTTGGGCGTTTATATACTGTTGTTTTGGGGGTGTGACGTTGCTGAAGAATGATGATGGGCTTTTAGGAATCCTATGGAGTCGATGATGAGGAGGCTGGACCAGGGGCTGCGACTCAAACTGGAAGTTGGAAACCCCAAGTGCATTTTGTTTGGGACGTCCTGCTCGACTTGTTACTTCCAGGCCCAAATCCAACCCATGAACCAAAAGGTTCGGTTCAGGAGTTTTGGAGGGTAGTCGTCGATGGTATTCTCTCTTGCACCAGCTGATGTGTATTGTTCTGATCGATTCGTGTTAGAATCCTTATTCTCTTCTTCCTCGTCTCCGGAGCGTAAATACTGGGGATTCCAAATCTTCCAAAAAGCGTTACCCAGGATCAACCAAACAGCGGATCTGCCCATGCTTTTCACCAAAAACTTCATGCGTTCCTGGATAAATCATTTGTCCAACAGCGATAGGTATCTTCACAAGGCTGCCAGAGGTGTGGTAAGCTTTTTTGCTTCGTCGGGTGCCGAAATATATGTGAACTGTTGTCTTATAGGCGGTGGATATGCAAACCGTAGTGCAGAATAACCCGACGATTGGATTTACTCTCATCTTACAGCTTACAGGAGTAAACGGCTCCAGACAATTTGACAAGCTAACGAAAACCAAGACAGTCGAGTCGATATTGCTCTCTATGAATGCGGAAGGGATAACGAATTACGTCGAGTACCTCTTTGGACAGTTTAATGAGGGCGCGTGAGTAGCTGTTTCATATGCTAGGTTAGAATCGACAGTCTCATGTTTGTTTGTTTGCCCTAGTTCTGATACGCAAGCGATGTCATCTAAACGTTCTTGGATAATCTCTCAGCTGGGCTCCCTCATAAGACATAGCTCAATACCAAAAACGGATCAGTGGATCCAAACCATCTTGGATTTCTTCGTAGTCCATGGCCTTTTTGTTGTGGTCAAGGAGAACAAGAAGAGCGCGTTCGTCGGGGTCTGTATTCCAGTATCGTCACATTATCTCTCACTTAGCAAAGTTCTCCCATAGCTTCATCAGATTCCAAAACCTGCCCTTTCTGAAGAGCTGAGAAAGGAATGCAAAACGAAGCTCTTGAACACCCTGGCAGACCTGAGCGCTCAGCCCACCGTTGTCAAAACTGGTAAGCTCACCTTGGTAATAATTTGTCTATGGATTTGATGTTCCTCTTCTAGATGACGACAAAACTACAAAAGTTATTGGTGTATCGTCCACAGGAGAGTTCTGGATCTCCCGTGTTCTTGTGACGATCCAAGAACTGCAAAAGACGTCAAAAAATGTGACTTTGCTATACCCTCTTGTAGACGAGGATGCTCAGGGTGACAATGTGGTGGACGGGGTGTGGCAACTACTTGAGAAGCTCAAGGATGTATGTACCGATTCTCTGTTACTGCGATTGTTCCTATACTGACAACTCGAAAACCAGGTGAACCTGGATAGAAAGGATGAGTCCCGAGGTGTTGAGCTTCTTTTATCTGCGACTGTTTTGCACTGCATTTGTTTGAACGGCGGGAACGACGAGAATTCGGACGAGGACGATTCTAATTTAGTGGCCCTGCTTGTGGGTACAATGCGATATTCATCGTCGTTTTATTCGCTTACCTTTTGCGTCTTCCAGGCATGTATAGAGGGTGCATCTAGATTGTTCTCCTTTACCAAAGAAAAAAGACATAAAACCGGGACATCAGACGAAGAAGCAGCAGCAGAAGATGAACCGATTGATCTTCTCGTCGATATTATTATTGGGTTTTTGGAGAAATCCAACTCATATCTGAAGACGGTAGCTAGCCAGTCGTTCGCTTTGTTGTCTGGCTGTGTGGAGGAAAGTACGATTGACTTGATCTTGACTGTGAGTCTCGTTTCAAGTTGCGATGGTTTATTGATGCAACGATCGGACGTTTAGCAACTCGAGCGTCGGGATCCTTCACACGAGGAGGGGGCTGAAGACGAAGAGATGGAAGACCTCGAGGATGAGAGTGGTGATTCTAATTCTGACGAGTCGAGCGGTCCGTCAGAAGTCGAAGCCGAAGATGGGGAGGACAGCAATGATGAAGCGCCGGACTTGGAACTGCGGAAGAAAATCGAAGAAGCTCTTCGCGCCAATGGAATCGAAGCCGCTACTGGTGATACAGATGATTCCGACGACGACGACGAGGAGGATCTGATGGACGATGAGCAGATGATGGCAATTGATGAGCAACTCGCGGAGGTGTTCCGATCAAGAACTGGCGAAAAGACAGGTGGTAAAGGTATGGATTTGTCAGTGTTCTCTGGTTGTTGTGATTCTCACTGACACCTGGACAGACGCTAATGCCCAGCGAGAAGCCACTCACTTCAAAAATCGAGTCCTTGACTTGGTAGAGATATATATCAAGAGACAACCGACTAGTCCATACATCGTCCGGTTCATCTTGCCGATCGTCCAGTTGGTTGTCAGCACGGGTCCCGATGAGAAACAACTCTCGGACAAGGCAGCAGGCCTCCTTCGGTCTCGTATTGGAAAGCTTAAAGAGGTGCCAGCAGAAGTTAACGCAGGCGATATTTTGCCAGTCTTGCATGAAATACATGCTAAAGCCCAACGCGGCCGCTCGTCTGAGGAGCTTGCAATGCTCAGCCAATGCAGCATGTACCTGGTCCGAACCTTGCTACCCGTCCAAAGTTCAGCAGCGCTCGACGTTTATCGATTATCCCTCAAAGATTTTATCACGCGCAAAGCGTCTCATCTCAATAACACGTTTTTCCAGGAATTCATCAGTCGACATCCTGAGCTCGCGTGGAACCTATCATCCGATCTCCTCGTCTTTGCTGATCCTGACAAGGCTGTAAATAGTTATAGACAATGTCAAGCTCTCCAACTGATCAGCGTACTTCTCACTAGATTGCCGCTCAAGGTGCGTCATCAAATGCAAGGAGCTGATATTCTCATCCGTGCGCTGACTACTGTACACACAACACTATATTCCACTTTAGGACGATTACAAACCGCAGATTTCAATGTACATGCCAAAGCTTGAGGACGCTCTAACTTCGCTTATCTCCGTAGCCTGTTCGCAAGCGTCTAGCTCGTTCACCACCCCGCAACTGAAAGAAGTGTTAAAAACAGGCCTCACAGCAGTCCGGCAAACAAAACGGTTCTTACCAAGCGCCGTAGATGTATGGAATTGGGGTAAATGGAACGAGGTACATGACCAACTCGTAAAATCAGCTCGATTTTCCAAGTCCACCGGGTTGCATACTCTGTGCAAACAGATTCGTGATCAAGTTGCCGATCCGTCGGCCACAGGGAGCCGTTCCTCTGTAAAGAAGCAGCACACCAAGGAAGGCGAGCAAGGGACTTCAAAAGGGAAGAGAAAGGCGACCGAAGTTGTAGACATCTTGGATCAACCAGAGACATCGAAAAAGGCTAAGCGGAAGAAAAGCAAGGCCTAGATCTGATTGGAGATTATATATATAACAACTTTTAATTGGTAGAAATGGCTTCTATTGCGGCTCTCAGCTCGTCCAGGACGGGCTTATCCCCTGTCCGAACACAGTCTTGCAACAATTTCGCGCAATCGAGCAACCTTTTCATAGACGAGACTGTAAAGAGACTGCAGAAGCAAAGGTGACACACGAAGACGTACTTTTTCTTCCTCGCTCGAGACTCGACGACCGATCTGAGATCCCGTGCTTTATTCGCTGCCAGTTGGAGAATCGACTCGGGAAGACCTGCTAATCTCCCACACTCCACCCCGAAAGACTCTGTGGTCACACCACGAGTCAACTGATACAGGAAAGTGATATCCCGAGAACCGTCAATGCGGGTTTCCTCATTGTATCCCATATGCAAGTTATGGACTTGTCCTGAGAATCTTCGCTCCAACTCGGATGCGATGATAGGGTAATGAGTAACGAATAAGGTTTTACATTTGACCTTTTGCACAAGATGTCTAACAACAGCATTCGCTATTGCCATCTGAAGATAAAAGCTGAGTATAACACGTGTAGTAAAAGAGCAGAATTCAACTCACACCATCAAAAGTCGAGGTTCCTCTGCCGAGCTCGTCGAGAATCACCAAGCTCTTCGATGTACTTCCATGCAAAATTTCGCTTGTTTCAGTCATCTCGACCATAAAAGTGGAGCGTCCTCTTGCCAGTTCATCAGAGGCTATAAAAAAACTTGTCTTAGTATGGATATCAGCACTCGTATTTAGAGGGCTCACCGCCCATCCTTGTCATTATTCCATCCAGCATCCCCATTGTAAGGGAATCGGCGGGTACGAAAGACCCTAACTGAGCCATCACGGCGATAATCGCGACCATCCTTGTTGCGGAGCTTTTCCCTCCCATATTCGGGCCCGTAATTATCTTGCATCTGTCGCCCTCATTACCACCTAGGCGAATATCGTTCGGGATGAATGGATCTGATCTCAGTACTTCCACAATCGGATGTCTGCCCTTCTTGATATCTATCATGTCATCCTCTGTGAAACGAGGTCGGACGTAATTCATATTCCCTGCCACAATAGCCAAGCTTCGTAAACAGTCAGCTATAGCCAATTTGTTCACCGCGTCCCTCAATAGTCCGTAATACTGTGTCGTCACGTCCTCGAGGAAGGAATGGTAGGCTTTGCTCGCCGCCGCTTCCAACCGCTCTTTTTGTTGGGCGCGGTCCTCCATCAACCTTGTCACTTGATCTGTTCGGTATCGCTTATAATCTTTCATGCTGTTCCGAATAACTAGTCAGTTTGTCAACGTAGAAAGAAGGAGAGTAACTCCTGCCTAGAAAATGGTATCCATTTCTCCGGGATTGTGATCGATCCATCCTTGATTTTGGAGTTCGGGAGCTGAATAAGATACTATGGCTTGGGGTTAGTACGTGTGGCTATGGACCAAACTGGTAGGATTACCTCTTCAAAACCAACATCAATGAACTCTAGTGTAAGATCTCCGATATACTCCCTAACTAGTGACCGTTAATCAGTTTACAATGACATGGTATAACGAGGCAAGCGCACTTTTCTTCAACTCTTGTTGAAGTTCCCATTCCACAAATTGGACGGCCTGGAATATTTTTCAAGTCAAGGCAGACGCTTTGGACAAGAGGGACGAAATGTACCTCATCACATTCTTCAACCTCTCCGTGATACTTACACGTAGGTTCCCACATTCGGTGTTTCTCCCCAATTCTCGCAGCTCCCATTTTCATTTGGCTTACAATCGCTTGGATAGGCTGCTGTAACTTTGGGAGTGCAAATATAATCTCCTTCAACAATTTCGAACTGCACCCTACGTCATCGTGAGTCGCGTATTCAGCAAATGTATGGGCAACGCGATGGAATGCGTCCAAAATATCACACAATTCCGCAGGAGTACACTGGCCATACTGCATCCTGCACAGACCCTTCTCAAGATCAGGAAGACCTTTGAGTAGATCCCCCAGTTTCTTCGTCACGTCACTCATCTTGTGCATCGGGCTCATTTCCTCTACCGCGTCGAGACGTTCTTGAATAGCACTATAATAAGTTCACTCAGCTGCTATGATGAAGTACGGAGAAGGAACTCGAACCTGATATTCGCTAGCGGCTTCCCAAGCCAGCTTCTCAATCTCCTAGAACCAAACCTTGTTCGTGTCTGATCCAGTATCCACAGCAGCGACCCTTTCTTGGTCAAGTCTGATTCATTCCGATATAGTTCCCTAGAAATTTCACTCTGTCAATTCCTCCGAATGATGGGACTAAGAATATTGGCAAACAGATTAGTGATGGTGTTTGCATTGAGCAACATGTGCACTTTGCTTTTGAATTCTATGAAATGAATTGCTTGTCGGAAAATCCTGGAAACGGCGAAGGCTGACAGGTAACGGATCGTATGAGACAGAGCAATAACAACTACTTTTGGTAGGTCAGCAACGATCGCCATGATATCTAGCTGGCGTAAGTTACGTGGATAGCTGTGGTCGATGACGTTGCTCACTTGGACTATCCATTGTGGAGTTTGACTTGGAGTAAAACTCAGATACATATGAGAATGCTTGTGAATATGAAAACGTGTCGCCGCAATTCTCGATTCGAATTTTATTCTCCGTGGTTGTGTGACTGCAATATTATTTGGCAGGCGCAACAAGATAGAAATCGAAGCTCACTCTACGAAAAAATTCAAGAGTCTAGATGTTTCTCGAGAAATCCCACTTTCAGGCAACAACAACTCGTACGGTCTAGTATGGACCATCCGAGTCTGCAAGTATGGATGAGACTAACGAGCTCGATCTGAAGGGCGACCACTTACCTCTAGTTCTGTTCGCATTCTGGTATCTGGAGAAAATAAAAGATATCGTGACAACCAACGCATTGTGATATCAAGATCACTTGCCCTCGAAATGATCCCAAACCACTTCCCCAGTGGTCGGACACACAACAATCAGACCTATGATCACCTTTTCGTTCGTTCCTCTGCCCCCTTTCTTCCCTTCAATTACACACATCAAGGTGGGGGCAATATCGTTGTCTGCGGAGCCCAATTCGTCGACGTAAGTCGCTGCGGTGTATATCTGATTGACAGCCCTCTTGAATGGGGTGTTTTTATTAGCTCCAGCTTTCTTCAACGCACGAGTTTCCACCTGTTCTACCAGACCCACTTTGTACCCTCTTGATAATAGTCTAGGTGACAGGTGAGTTAAGCCGAGCTTTAGGATTAATAAATTATCGACTTTTTTAAATAGATTTCCCGCCTTTGCATGGGAATCATGGCAGAGGCCAGTTTGCGTTCAGTGGAATGTTTGATGCCGAGTTCTCTTGACGCGACCTAAACTCTGTTAAGTCGTATTGCCAAACAAATGGTTGACTAAGACCGTACTTGTGCATCGTCACCAAAGAACAAGCACTTGTATCCAATCTCAAACATAAGAAGAACGCCCTGATGCTGTTTTTGTAGTTGAATAGCCTGGAACAGATATGTATGAGCAAATATAGTTTAATGACAGAAGAAGCTTACTTGTAGTTCACCAGCAGTGTACAATTCTTGTTCTTTTGGTTTCTGCTTTCGTTTGTGCACTATTCTCTTTGATTTCTGTTGCTCTGAAGTGAAGAAGGCAATCAACGAGGAGAGATCAGGATCTGACTCCTCTCCAGAATTATCATCACTATCATCAAGGACGGTGGGTGAGGAGTCTCTGTCGAGCTGCACTGAGCCTTGACGTTTAAGGAAGGGATTGTTGTCAGCCAAGAGTTTCCTCTTTTTGGCTTCCAGACGCTGCTCCCGAGTCGCATCCTGGCCTGGAGTTCTAGTAGAGAAGTATTGACTAGTTAAACACGGGATCTGCTTTGACGGGGCCTTCGACTGGTCCTCTATCCTTGTTCTCTTCTTAAAAGGCCCAAGTTCTTGCTCGTTTGACTCAAGTGAATCATTCAATCGCTTGTTCGACCTTTCATGAGTTGGCAAGTTCTGAGAGAAATACACGGAGGTGGTAGCAAGTCTCTCCATCCTGGTAGTTACGACTATCCAAGATTACGCTCCGGTAGGGGTTTAGGTGAGGGCTCTGATAAATTAGTAGTTGAGGATCGCGACCGTCCGTCGCGTGAGTCGTCGCGTTCCCAGTTTAGCTCACATCTATTGAGCTTTTGCCACAAACATAACACGTGTCATCACGTTCAGCCACTGCTCTGTTCCAAACTATCATCTGCTCTTGGCTGCCGCTGTTTTCTTTTTCTTTCACGCTATATACAATTCAGAAAATGTCGGGCAGAGCAGGTGGACTCTACGGCGGAATTCAGTTTTCTTCCAGCAAACCATTTGCATCGCAAGACTCTGCGCCAACAAATCAGCCGCCTTCTCAAGGTCCTCCTGCTATCACCGCCCCAGCTTCTGTTATTCCATCGGATGTGTCGGCACCGACTCCTCAAACGTTAGATGAACCTTCAACGTCAGCGCCGAATGCCACTGATTCGGGAATAGCCTCTGTAAAGGCTCCAGCTGGTATTCATCCCTCCACTGCACCGCTATAGCATAAAAATCAAGCTTAACAACCTCAACCAATCCAAAGGATGGTCTGCCTCTCTTGCATTTGCACCTGTGCGACGGAACGTGCCACAGAAGCCCAAACCAACAGCCGCAAGACTTCCGGCGGGTGTCACGGTTGGTTCGGCACCTACGAGTTCCGCGACTATCTCAGCTACGGCCGTCATATATGCGCCTCCTACCTCAGCCGATCCCCCTGCTGCTGAGTTGCCTCGGCAGCAGCCTCAAGGAGGATGGGGAAAAAAAGTCAAGCCTCCTTCTATGGTTTTGGATGAAGATGTCAACGGGTTCAAGAACAAACGAAACCAGAATAAAAAAGGCGGCGGCGGGAAGAAAGGGAAGAAGGTAACGTTTGTTTCTTAAAGCAGTGGAATGTGTCCGACTCAGAGCTTGAACAGAATAAAAATGTTTCTGTAACTCCATCATGGGATCCCTCAGAACAATATGATCCTTTACGCCCAAACGATTACAACGAATATAAAGTGTGGAAACAACGCGAACGCGTAGAAAAAAGACATCGAGTGATTGAAGAACGACGTGCAGAAGATCGAAAACGATATCGAAGTGGGACCTCTTCGGGTAGCGAAGGCAGTGGTTCCGAGGACGGAAGACCGCATAAAACTGGTGCGCCGCCACGCTCCCTTTGGCATAGTTAACCTTTGGTGAACCTTTTCACACACAGGTCGTTATGAGGATACTTCTTTTGATCGTTGGAATCGAGAAGATGATGATGGTCCTCGAGGTATAAGCAGCATGACATCTGTTGCTGCTCCCTCTGTCAATATAACTGGTGACGAAGCATACCAAAATCGTCTAGCCATGTCTACTCGTAGTCATGAAGCTCCAATGCCTGTTGATTCGAGCCTTACTGGTGATGAGGCATATCAACGCCGGCTAGCAATGTCTTCCAGACTTGCCGCCACACCACCCGTGACAGTTGATGTAAACTTGACAGGGGACGAGGCATATCAACGTCGTTTGGCGATGTCCTCAGTCCCAACGCAGAGCCTTGCCAGCGCATCCGTCTCCCCTTTGCCTGCGCCTGCGGTACGGCAGGATCTGCCCATGCAAGATTCGTCTAAATCCGAATCCCCTCCACATGTACCTCTTGCATATAATCCATTTGCTCCTCCTTCTGTACCTCCACCCCCAGGTCCACCACCTTCTTTTGATGTCAAAGTGAATCGTGGGCGTGAAGCAGCGGCCGCCATCGCCGCTAAATTGGCAGCTTTGGCTGTGCCCAATCCACCCGATGAGGTGCTCACGCCTTCTGAACCTCCGCGGCAAGTCATTCGCTTTTGTGTAATTTTCATAACTCTAATGAGGTTTAATTATGTACAGACCTGATCCGCAAACATTTGCGGCTCGTATGATGGCAAAGTGGGGTCACCAAGAAGGTCAAGGATTGGGGGCCGATGGCCAAGGCATAGTGAACGCGCTGACTGTTGAGCAAGTGCAAGGATCCAAAGAAGCTGGAAAGAAAGGGAAAAAGAAGGATGGCCCAGGAATGGGTTCGAAGATAGGCAAGATTATCAATAACAACGAGGATGCAAAGGTGAAAGAGGACAGAG
This sequence comes from Sarcodon sp. MG97, assembly GCA_003313065.1. NCBI lineage: Eukaryota > Fungi > Basidiomycota > Agaricomycetes > Thelephorales > Thelephoraceae > Sarcodon > Sarcodon sp. MG97. Next base: position 45,785 of record QGOD01000095.1, read on the forward strand.
CCAGATTCGGGGAACCTAGTAGGGTCGTTATGTTGACTAATATGGTCGGAACTGAAGATGCGGAGGATGAAGAACTGAGAGAAGAGATCGGTATGTCGTTTTTATAATATTCCATGTCTACAGCTGACCCGACTCGTTTAAGGGGATGAATGTTCAAAAAACGGAACTGTTGAACGAGTGATTGTGCATGTGGTTAACCCACTACCACAAAATTCAGAGGAGGCCGTAAGGATCTTTGTCTTGTTCGCTGGACCTGCAGGGGCCTGGAAAACTGTCCGAGAGTTGGACGGACGTTATTTCGGTGGGAGGAGCGTGAGAGCAAGGTATTTCCCTGAGCCATGGTTTGATAGATATGACCTAGATGCCACGCCTTGATGTACAGTAGGCTTATATTCCTTTCAAAGTTGGTTTAGCATAATCGTCGCTATTCTTCATATACAAAACCTTGATCACAAATAGATACCTGACCATACTAAAAGGTTCGGTATATCCGATCCTGGAGCTGAATCAACTATAAGTTTACGAGCACTGGATAAACTATGCTTCCGTATGTGCATGTAAAAGACGTGTTGTGTCACTTTTCTCTCATCGACCTTCTTCGCGGTTGTCATCACCATCGTTATTGTTTTCCGCCCACCATCGTCCAGCTTGAAGTGCCAAAACGCCAGTTAAAGCCACACTACATACTAGATGCGAAGACGCAAGTTCTAGTGTGGGCGTGCGGAGATTGGATGGGAATATTTGGCTGAACGGGGGTAAAGAGATAAAATTTAATCGGATATCTGCGCTGACACGTCAAAGGCTGCTTTTCTGACACAATTGGGCGGCAGAGAATAGACGTACTTGGAAGGACTGTATGCAGATATACAGCTAATGCGGTCGCATACAAAACTACCAGTAACACGTTAGACTCAAGATGATCAACGTGGGGAGGATCGACAGAGGACGAAAGCGAGAGCGAGATGGGACTGACATATACTTCCGCCGTCGAACATCAAGTTCCCTGCTTCACCATCGCGCAAGCTCCATAAAATGGTGAAGCCGCCGGCGAGAGTGACAGCACCACCAACATATAGGATCTCAGTGGGCCCTCTCGATATGGCGGAGTAGTACAAGGCTGAAGCCCATAAATTGGTGTCTATTATGGGTGACTTCCACAGAGTCAATGAGTCTGCGATCCAGTGGGTAAAGAGGATACCTGTCGGAGCAGCAGACCGCTGCTGTCAGTATATCGGATCGAATTGATCATGTAAAGCTGACATATACCTAAAAGGAACGACGTTACACATATTACGATGCTTGCTCGTAGGCCGGTCATTGCAAGGAGCGCCAACAACCAAGTGGACAGCAAAACAACAAGAACACCAAGTACGAAGTTGCCAAGAATCACAAGCCAGATGCCACCGCAAGCTCGGGTTAGGGTTATCCGATTCTCAGTCTTTCCTTATTACTACATACAACAGCGCGGGACAAACATGCAGAGCCTCACTCGCTCAGCTCTGCAGTCACTGAAGACAGTGCATTTGCACACTAATAACCGTTTGCTATCGAACGTTCCACCTTTGGCTTCACACGTCCCATGGTTTGTTGACCCGACGCCTCCGGCCAGGGAACGGCCTCCTCATATTCCTGCTACTGGCCTTGTACCCCTACCTGTAGGTATTCCTACGCCAATAAAAGAACTACATGCATCTCTTTGCTCTTCACCCCACCTCGAGCCATCAGAACTCTTGGTTTGTGAACCGATACCAACACCGCCTGGTCCACCTTTACCCGACAGTTTGCCAAGAGGAAGGCGAAAACGGGGTAGAACATATGCTGGAGAGGGAGTACCTGGTATAAGCGGAGGGATCTGGAACTGGATCGTTATTGCGCAGGTGGGCACGCGTTTTATTTGAATAATTCTTGCGTTTGTGACCGGTGTTAGGTGAAAGAGGGTACTGAAGACCGCGGTGCTATTGGAGCAGTTTTACGAGTCGTGAGGAAAACTGTGAGTACTTGTTAATTCAGCCTCGACTCATCCCACACTCAATTTTGTGTTTCTAGTTGCTTCAAACGCAACCGCCCCTCCAATTGCCTCCGAATTCCAAGCGGCATGTCAGTGATGGGTGGGCCATGGTTGATGCAGGAGAGTTTGCTGTCCACGTATTAAGCAAGGAGGCACGAGAAAAATTCTTCCCTCCAGGTAGAAGGGAATTCTAGGCTTTCAATGCGACGAAAAGACGGGTCTTGGCCTCAAGCAGGTACACAAGTCGTAAACAAATCATCTCAAACATCTGATTTACAAGTGCCAGTGACCGATTACTCTCATGACACATACGTGGTCGACTTTGGCAAAGTCCAGGTAGAGTCTCTTGTCCTCCGGAATAAAGAAACGTCTGGGCACCATCAATAGGTGGCAGAAAGCTGAATATAACAAGTCAAGGTTTCCTGATTACCGAGCCAGCTACTGTCAGTAGTTGCGTTGATACAATCCTCATGTCTGATGTGCAAACAGTGTGCCAATCAGGTACAGATCTGCTCATTTGCTATTATTGGCTGTATTCCATGATTCCAACGATTTGAAATTGTTGGAATCCTACAACGTCCAACATTTACATTAACCTACTCTGGTGGCTCTCATGCATCATGGCTTATGGGTCTTATAGGTGAGTGCTGCAGGCGCAGATATGAACTCAACGCCTGTGGCATGTGTATGTGTGATGTCTGTGATGCGGTTTTCCAGCTGGTTCGAATTTTGAATATCAGGAAGCCACACTACTTACGATTGTAGTGCCTCTCCAGTCGCCACACCAAGCACTTGGAAGATTTTTTCCATACTACACTTTGTGATAGGTTAGTACTGCCTCGGAATCCATTAAACGCTGAGCACTGCGATTACGGGCCGAATATGGCCTCTAACAGTTGACCTCGTCGATCTTCTCAAGTCTGAAACCTGATGCTATCTAGGCTTGTATCATGGTCTACAGGGCGAAATCCAACAGGTTCGACCGTAAATCTTGATCCCAGCATGCTTTGCGCCGGTGAATCATCACGGATCCATTCTGGAACTCCATATCTCGCATCATTTGATTTCGTTGAATTCGGCGCTTTATAGACCCACTTTTTGCATGCTTGTCGCTCGGTCCAACTCCATTGGGATTCATTCTGCGTGTCGTTTGAATCTTGACGTGATTAGAACCCCCAATTCAAGTTGGCACCCCAGATACACTATCACTCAACAGGTCTTGATTACGGTACAGATGACGGTTCTTGCTATCATATGGCCCTGGTGGATTGGAACGTGACCCTGTTCCTCTCGGTAATGAATATCATATTTTAATACCTGGTGACTCCTCATATGGGCAATGAAAATATCTACTTCTTTTTCAGTTAAATACCCCCAAGCCTCTAGTGTCCATACTGTCCAGTTCATCTGATGCGTTTGTTATCACATTACTCGTTTTCTGAAATAGCTGCTCTCGCAAGGCGTGATACTTGCCAGCCATTCAAGCTCCAGCATACCTGCTGATTGGTTCAGTGTCTGGTGACCATGTAATTTAATACCACCTGAGTGCCGGGCCGACCTCTATTCAGTTGTTATCCTTGACCTGGTTCAGACAGGAGCCTCCGCCTTATTGCTTGTCGGATATGCTCTATAAACGGACCAATCCCAGTGGTTGTAGCCTACACAATTTACAGCAGCACAGAACTTCACACCTTTACCAGCTATCCTCCATACGACCACCTCCCCTTCTCGATAACGTCCTCGTGTGTTCTGGCATTGAATTTTTCAACGCAAGGCACCCTGAGCAGTTTCGAGTGTAAAATGCAGGATGAGGATACATTCATCATTATCGGACTCCCTGATAGTCGCTCTGTCTCCACCATTTGTGTCCGTTCCAGAGCTTCGATATTTAAGCATTTGGCTCTTAAACGTTAAACTATAACGAACGGACAGTTGTCGCACCTCAAATGGTAAAAATATGTCTAAAATGGATGTTAGCAAGAGCGCGCCGAAGGTTTCATTTTGCATCCGCATTGACGTCGAGTATGACGACTGGGGTTATAAAGCAAGGCAGTCCCAGCTGAGACTAACAAATACCGCCATGTTGAACGACCAAAACATAGGCCTCCCAAAAGGCGTTGATGCCTACCCCGAGGGCGCCAGTGCGACGACTCATAACAGTAATTCCAATCCAGTTGGCAACAATTTTGTGTGTTTCTGCTTGTCCACTCGTACTTGACGGTTTTAGCTCCTCATGTCTGCATCAATATTCAGATGGATGATCCTACGACTGATGAATTGTGTGCGGGTGCAGGACGCGGCTTCCAGGGCCACCGTCATGCAGCACGAAATTTCAGGAAGACGGCTGGTGTCATTGAAGGCCGTCCGGGGATCATCGAAACGTGCCATATTGACCCCTTGAATGAATCGTCCCTATGTAAGTACTTTCGCAGTATGCCGTCCTGATAGGACTTTGTTGAATTCGTGACTCTTACCTGATTCAGATGAGGACGAATGGAAAAAGCCTAGTAGCAGCGGTAACGCAGCCGCTCCTTCCCCTGGTGCGGGAGGTGCAGCAAGGTTAGATAGTGCTGCTGCTGTTGCTGGCGGAAGTGTACGAATGTCATATGGGGGACTCGCAGGAGATGAGCAGGCAAAGCAGGCGGGCAAAGAAACTGCTTTTGGGAAGGGGGCGTGAGGGCTAAGATAAACAAAAGGAAGGTCAGGTAAATTGCATCACCACAGTGTGTGTATTTTTAACCCGTGTAAACCTGATATATCACTTGCTTCATGACTTTTAAACGAACGCCTGAATGAATTACCTGAGGAGAAGCCACGAAATAGATGGTGGAAGCAGTCTTGAATTTCTTCCCTCCATCGTCCCCCCAAGTTTTCCAGTTTGAATGCACTTTCAGCGGGGATCATCGATTGTTCTCGAGTCTTAACGCGGTCGATGGTTTCCTCAAGTTCTAGACCACGATTAAATGATTCGGAGGCAGATCATCTCTTTGGGACAGATAATTTCGGTAGGTTTATCGACGTCCCAGGGAAGTCAACGTCGGCTGATACGGGGTAAACCCCCGACGTCCTCCAAAGGGTCTTCTTCTCTAGGCCGTTTGAGACTTGCACAGTAGTTGGAGTTTGGGTCGGCAGCCAGTTTCACGGAGAATCGACAAATTGAAAATTAAACACATTTTCGAACGATTTGAACAACAGCGACGTAGCATGGCAGGGTTGGCCACAAAAACATTCCTAACTCATCTCAAGTCTGTCTACCCTTTTCCCTACAATCAAATCTCTCATGCAAGAGAAACATTCGCTAATCCGTGGGACATCATAGCTGCAGTCGCCTTCAGTGCCAGTAATGCACCCGAAGCAGTTCCCTTCGTGTTCAAATATGCGTTCGACGACTTGCACAAGACTCATGTGCGTTTAGGACAAGAAGAAAACAGGGAAATCGTCGAAGAGGATAGACTGGTGCTGGCTAGAAGGTTCCGGG
>QGOD01000095.1:51349-63533 GCA_003313065.1 Sarcodon sp. MG97
GTGTAGAACTGAGTGGCGTATTTTACAAGGCTATCAACGGTTTAATGGCGCTGCATGAAACGATGCCGCCTGAACTGAGGGATACAGAGATGCTAAGGTTGGACATAGACCCTCTACTATGGGCGTTCAACGCCTGACGCTCTCTTAGGAACAGGGAGACGACGTTGGAACAGCACTTGGCCCGTGGAGATGATGTTTTTCGTTCCATGTACGGTGAAACGGGTCCTACAGTGCAAGGCATCATGGATACCATATACCCAGATCTTGGTGGGTAGAGAACGAGTGATATTGCACGATCGGAGAACGTTTTTCAACTCGGGTCTTTCATCAGGCTTTTTCGCAAGATTCGTCGCATACGGCTATGTATTTGGGCATAACAGTGTCTTGTCGCAAGCGGAGACTTCATATTCACTGGTGGCATCTTTAATTGCTGGCGATACCCCTAGACAGATTGGTTGGCATCTGGCGAACGCGAGGAGAGGTGGTGCAAGCCTAGAACAGTTACAAGCAGTGCGATTGATTGCGATGAAAGCGTCTGCAAAGGCTGGTGTGCAATGGAAAGCAGGCGTACCGGAGATTACAGACAACTAGAAGAAAAATGGCGATGGCTGCTTGAAGTAGAAACTTTTAGATTACCAAGGCTGGGTGAAAAAGTTACCGATGTCGGATGAAATAGTTATCAACGATTGCGACTTAGCATACGTTATCATGTCTCAGCTCGCAACGAAAGATTTCTTGGATCATGTCCAATCCCTTTACCCGACAAACCATTTAAAATCTGCTTCGGAAGTAGAAACTATTCTTGATAACAAGTGGTATATCGTCACGGCTGTTGCTTTCAGCGCCAGCAATTTTCCAGATGAGGTTCCCCGTGTCTTCGAACATGCACTCCAAAGTCTATCCGACGCGCACGCCAGATTGAAGACCGAATCAGTCCAGGCGCACAAAGATCGATTGACTCTTGCGAGGAGATTTAGGGACGCCTTGTTCATAGCGGGTGTAACGAGCGGGTTTGCACGAGTAAGTAGTGAGACAAGACCGGACACGGTCAAGTTGACATATTCTTAACGTATTGTTCTGAGTTCAGTGCATCAATAGCTGTATAGCGTTGAATGCGGTCATGCCAGAGGAATTAAAAGATACGGAAATGTTAAGGTTTCACGGATTCATGCCTTTTTTTTTTTCGTTGGGATTATGATTGACGCCATCTCAGGGATGCGAAAACACCTATAGAGCAATTAGATGCTCACGGAAAAGAGGTGTTTCATGCGATGTACGGCAAAACCGCAGAGCCTGTACAAGCTATATTGGATTCCATATACCCTGATCTGGGTAAGTCTTGTATCGCGTTACTTATCGTCTATATCCGGGGCCAATGATTGGAACATGCAGGATGGTTTTGCAATACGATTGCATATGGACTCATATACGGATATCAATCGTACCTATCCCAAGTAGAGTCATCATACACTATGGTTGCAGCATTGATTGCCTTCGATAGTCCTCGACAGATTGGGTGGCATCTGTCTAATGCGCGTAGGGGTGGAGCTGCGTTGGAGGAACTGAAAGCAGTGAGGGCGATTGCCATGGAGGTTTCAGAAAAGGTGGGGATAAAATGGAAAGTCGGCGTGCCAGAAATCGAAGAAGATTAAAATGCCAGTCGATAGTAGTACGTGTTGTTCGCGTCGCTGCGTACAGATTCAAGTTTTTCGTTGTTCCCATTTAATATGATAAAGTGTATCGTCAAGCCGAATAAGAGGCCGGAAACTGCCGAGTACTCGTCGCGTGGCGTTTACTTGCTCCAGTTGGTCTCAGAAACAAATTCTGTCACCGACTTCACGTTTGAAACCTCTTGGAGGTCGATTCAAGTTCAACTGTGTCTATATGGTGGATCGAAAACGTCGCAGTGGTGCTGCTGACCTATCCACGGAGCCTACAGTTGCTTCAGTTCTTGGTTTATCCGGCCCAATTCGCTTTCGCCTACACGGCTCTTCCCAGAAAGCTCATCTTGTTTTGCGGCGCGTGCCAGTCTCAGACGATTCCACAGATGATGAAGCTCCAGTTTCCGGACCGTCGACCACCGCGTTTTACAGTCTTTTTGCCCAGAAGAGGATCGAAGTAAAGCCGGGAAAGGAGATATTGCTGGCCATCGAAGGAGAATTCAGCGACAGGCCCGTCTTGATTGGCGGTAATTTGCCTGCCTCTCAGCGTAATGCCGAGTCTCCTACAGCGCCAACTCTTACTGCCAAGGGTTCACACATACATGATGTCCGACCGGATGTGAAGGATAGCGTCACGGAGAAGCAACTGAATGCGAAGCCTCAACCTGAAGTTGTTATGATTACCGACTCAGAAGAGAAGGAACAGGATATGTTACTTACTGTGCCTCCAAAGATGCGCAAATCATGGATCAAGGGAAGACAGAGTTTCCCAGATCCTCAACCACGAGACATCCTTAGTGAGTCACAATTCACTTCCATCGAATGGCCATCACTGGACACTAAGCATCGCAGCTCACTCAGTCGCCCCTACGAAGGAGGAAATGGGTGTTCAAGCTCAGCCTGATTATACTTCAGTCTTTGTCGAGACGACGTCCATTCCTGGACTTTCCTGTGGAGTTCAGACACGTGCAGAAAGTCCTGTTAGTGACCATCGTGTTACGGATAAACCTGCTTCAGTGTTGGAGGCGGATACGGAGAAACCCAGTCAGGAGACTCTTGGTACTTCAGAACCAGTGCCCCGCAGCACAGAAGTAAGAATATAATTTTTTTGCTTTGGACCCTCCTGATCTCCCTTCCAGTCTGAGAGCGAAGACGGCTTGTCCCCTATGGAGATAAGCTCTACACCCTCGACACCAGAGCAAGAGTCCTCCAAAGTCCCACAAGTTTCTCTTTTGCCCGTCCAACTTGAGCCTGTATTGTTGCCGGAAGATCCAAAGCATGCAGTACTTCCCCCGGAACGACCTTTCAGTCCATCTTCATCCGCTTCGTCAGTTCAGGATGAATTGGAAATCAGGTTAATAACAGATGAGCCAAAGAAGCCAAGCAGCCCAATGCCGACAGTCCTAGCCTCCTCTTCCGATAGTCGATTATCTCATTCACCGCCAATACTATCCGTGAGGCAACTCCCTGCTAGCGCTGATTCACACAATTCACAGATACTACCAACGCAGGCATCATCCAATCCAACGCACCTTTCTGCCGTTCCCTCTAGTAGCAAAGTCACCATAGAGCAAACATCTGGCATACGCGCGGTAACAGATGCCTCCTGGAAAATTCCTGAATCTATTGGTTATTGGGAAGCACCGGTCCCCACATCATCTTATTACTGGGATGATCCGCGGTCCAGACCTTCTTCCTCGCACTCGGGAAGGCTAGCTCCCGACATGTCCGTATTTCGAAAACCACCAGATGTGGATATGTACAGTCTATGGGGGAGCACCGCCCCTACCGCTACAGGGACATGGGGTAGTCCGTCTGTAGCAAACATTTTGCGAGCTGGCACTTCTTCAGCAAGTTTTGATGGTCGTACGCAAGTACAGAATCGCGGAAACGATAGATCAATTTCTTCGGGAAGTACTGGACGAACTCCGCCAGACCCTAAATCACTCGTGAATATAGCACCGGGACCGATTGATAACCCATTAGGTATCCGTCCTCCTAGTACACAGATTACGCCAATCCAGGCACCGCCACTGTCATTGGTTTTCCGTGTTGCAGAGGCGAAGAAAGGGCTTAAAATTGGGAGTGACTGGCCCCCCAGAAAAAAAAGTTCTACTCCTGCCAACGGATCTTTTCACCCGGACCAGTCTACACCGGAGAGTTCCTTCCCCAGTTCTCGGGAGAATCCTCAACTATCAACTTCGCAATCTCCACATTCATATTCTCAAGAACCTTCAAGCGAATCTGATGGGAAATGGAAACGAATAGACACAGATACATCATCTAACGCCTCGAGGAAAGCATCTATTGATTCCACCACAATTAAACATGAATCTCCTACCGATCCTGCCGTCCTTTCGACATCCATGACCTCTGCAGGCAAGTCACATATCGAGATATTATCAACTGTTTGGTTATAATGTTATATTACATTACTATCAGGGGGCATTTATGCCAACGGAAAACCATTACTACAGCCTCCCAATTTTGTAGGATATTCACCCCCGATAAAGTCTGCTGTCTCTGCTTCGTCATCGGGTGCGTGGCTCATACTCACCAACGCTTAATTTGTAGTTCATATCACTTGACTAGCTTCGTATCCTCCTCGAGATCCGGGTTTCCAATCTGAAATGACTCGAGGTGTCAAGAGGTTGGCTTCAACAGATTTTGATGTTTCAGCCAACATGGCTTCTCCCATGTTGCCTTCAAGACGAGCTTTTAGGTGGCCCACTCATAGACCAGTGCACGCCGCGCAGATACAAGGATCAGGAGCAGATATTAGGTCCATAACTTTCAATTCGGATGGGAGTCAATTTGCAGTTTGCTGTGAGAGATTTATACAAGGATTTCCCATTTGATCACTGAGATGTTATATCTGGAAACCAAGGTCAAGATTGTAGCGTGCGAATTTGGAATAATGTTACCCATACAGAGATGGCGAAGCTGGCGCACGTTGCACCTGTTGTGTCTGTCGCGTGGATGGAAGGTGACTCTGGAGTCGTCACATTGAGCGATACAGGGGAGGTGAGCAAGTGGACTAGGGTGGTAGGTTGATTAATTCATGTGCCGGGTAACTAGGCTCATCTTGTGTTGCCAGGGGGGAAATCAATGGCATTGGGCCAAATTACTAGATACGAGCAGCGAGCACAGACCGGGTACAGACCCTACTTCATTTGCCTACATGTGTGATCGAATCGCCATCGCTTTCCCCCGTGTAGGCGTAAAGGTATGGTTGTGGGTAAAAGGCGCGTTTACGACATGCTTTACAAAGACTGTGGGTTGACGCTTTCGTGGCAGGCATGTGGCAACCACAGCGATCTATTTTAAGGCAAAATGTCACCAGTATAAAGTTTGTTGAGGAAGGGGAAGCTTTAGTAGGTGGGACTGCTGACGGTGTTTTGTGAGGCGGATCGTTGTCTTGCATAACAATAACTAATAAATGTTGTTAGGTGGTACTGTCAGATTCCAAACGGAACCTTGCGTGCGTATAGCTTCTTCAAGTCAGGAGTGTGAGTAGTTCACAGTTGTATCCTTTTCCGTATCTAACACGTTGAATAGGTGCCTTCTGGATGTCAACTTCACTGGCAGCCATTTACTTGTATCTCGCACCGGGGGTTTTGCACATCTCGTCAGCGTTGTACAGGATGATCGGAAAGGGAAAACTGGTCATGAGTACTCATTGAAGGATGTGGCACCAGGGGCTTGTGGACATGGTGCAATGTTTACAAATGGTGGTCAAACAGTCATATTCGGTGCAGTTCAGGGGTGCTTGCTTATTTGGGATAAGGAGAACGTTATAAGTGGTCTTGACCATGGCGACGGTGAGCAAACAGGGACGAATTGCTTATCTTGTGCTGCTTTGTTGATGACTATTCTCAGATGTAGTCATCCAGGCTATTGCTGTGAGTTCACTTCAATTTCAATGTCCAAGTTATGGTATTCAAGTGATTGTAGAATTTTGACCCGAGACGAGATGCACCTGAAGGTCATCTCATCACAGGAACGAAAAATGGTATCCTTTCATGGTGGGAGCCTCCGCCTACAACCACAAGTAGGTGTAATTATCATGTCCCAAGGTATAAAAACTCATTTATCGGTAGTTGATAGCAGTAAACGAGTACGGGTGCAGTAGCAGGTACTACAATAATTTTGACTTGGTGACAGTCAGTAATAAGTTATAAAATGGTATTTACTCTTGTTTGTTCCACCGCCACACGGGCGGCAGTTGCCGCGAAAGGCAACCTGTGAAATGAAGGCGTTTCATCTCGGGGCAGTAATTGACCTTGCTCGTAGTGACCACAAAGTCTGTGCTACTTCGTTCTCCACGTCGCTACCCTTCCTCTCAAGCCCGCCATCTACCGTATGTCTTCGGCTGTTTTCATTGACCTGGCTCTCAGCACCTTATCTCCAGCCAAAGTGACAGTCTTTTACATAGGCTGCGACTTATCTATACAGGGTTCATAAAATTTTCGGTTTTCACGAAAGGCTGTAACTCAGTGAGTTTTCTCCTTCTATACAGGTTGTCACTTTGCACCACTCCATCTAATTTTCGCATGGAGTACGGCTCTACAATATACACGTTGCACCGTTGATTCAACCGTCACTAACATAATTGTTGCTTTTCCAATAGCGCAACCGCTTTTTTACACGCTTGACACGGTTTTACGGTACCATGCAGACAATTAAATGCGTAGTGGTAGGAGATGGTGCAGTTGGCAAGGTGCGTTTGAACGAGCTCCACTTTACCACTTAGTTGACAGCTTTGCCAGACCTGTCTGTTGATCTCGTACACGACGAACAAGTTTCCTAGCGAATATGTGCCCACTGTTCGTGACATTCTATCTATTTATGTCCTGCAAAGACCCTCGGTTTCAACCCTGTTACTTCCCAGGTGTTTGACAATTACGCTGTAACAGTGATGATCGGGGACGACCCCTATACATTGGGTCTGTTTGATACTGCCGGTACGCTTCGAATGCGCATGTCTCTTATTGTACCGCTCATTTCAGCGTGGGTATACAGGCCAGGAGGATTATGATCGTCTGCGCCCATTATCATATCCGCAAACGGACGTTTTCCTTGTCTGCTTCAGCGTCACTTCTCCTGCTTCATTTGAAAACGTCAAGGAAAAATGGTTCCCTGAAGTGCATCATCATTGTCCTGGGGTCCCATGCCTTATTGTGGGGACCCAGATAGATTTGAGAGATGACCCTCAAGTTATGGAGAAATTAATGAGACAGAAGCAGAGACCAGTTGCATCAGAGCAGGGGGAGAGGCTCGCTCGGGAATTAGGGGCGGTGAAGTACGTTGAATGTTCGGCGCTGACACAGAAGGGGCTGAAGAACGTCTTTGATGAGGTGAGTTTTGATCGCGTCTCATCATCATGCGATAGCAAATTAGTTTTATGCTTTCTAAGGCAATCGTTGCTGCGCTTGAGCCGCCCGTTGTGAAAAGGAAAAACAAATGTCTCATCCTTTGACCAATTGGCGCAAATCTGGCTATTCTTGACGTCTTTTCACTTATCACTTCCACGACCCACAACCCATTACGCCCAAGATATATCCTTCTTCCGTTCACATTATCGCTGTTTTTGATTCTGTTTCTCCGCCCTCCCTGCCGTGAAGATGACATATTTCGGTATGTTGTCTGGCAGTTGTCTGGATTCTTATTATCTTTCGACATCCTGTAGTTGGTATTTTCGGGAAGATCAGGCTGGGTGCGGGGAATCTACTATACCCTTCACTGGGTTGCACGAAACTCCATGAGATACAGCGTACAATTAGACCAATTGTCTGAAGCATCTAATGAAACTGCACATTTCCTCAATATGCCTGTGCGGCAACAATCATTGCCAAGTGTCTCACGACTCGGTGACGGAGTTACAAATCCGATCTCGACTACCATTTGTGTTTCTAAGGGCTTGGAGAAATGGAAATTCCAAGTCCTGGGTTGCACTGTGAACTCATCAAATATTGGTTCCAACCAGAATATAATGATACGGTATTAGGCAGTATGTGCGACTCGCCGGCTTGGATCAAGTCTAGGGAACAGCTGGATCAAGCCACAAAAATTACGGGTATCTAGGTGCAAATATCGGAGATGTGTTTATTGTGCGCTGGATACAATGATGAGCTAGCTGCTCGGTGCAAAAGCTCAACTTGAAGGTTTCAAGCATGTCGTGACTCGAGAGGTTGGAAATGCTGCGGATCACTGGAAATATTGACGATGATGATGATGATGCAATTTAAGTTTCAATTAGGAACCAGACTCTAATTTCAAAAGTTCGGGTTCTGAAGACGACGAACATTGGTCCGAGAGCAAATCCAGACGTCAACCGTCAACCGTCATACGAAACATAACATACATCAAGTGGTCAAAGAATAAATGTCGAGATACAAGAATATGAACTGTCCTGACCGAGATCTGATAATTCAAAGTAGGGGAACCTTCGCACGCCAAAAAAGTGGTCGCTCGCGGACGCATGAGAGGGTTCTCTGTCTAAAAATGTCTATGTCCCATTCGTAAGTCAATTGCCTCGCGGCATAGCTCTGGGAGTGGCAGAGATCGTTGAGAAGCTATCAACCCACACATTGAGGGAATTTCTTACCTCTTGGAGGGGTGGGGAGCCTCCCGTTTTACGTTATCCGCGTATGGTCCAATTCTATTGCAAACATTAGACTGATAAGTTTGCAGCAGGACTTGACCGTGGCGCTCACTCTGGATCACGCACGACAAGCGTATCAGAGCCGAGTCGTCGAATGTTGGCTTGTTTGAGACGTTTGACCGGCTCCGCACGAGGAACAGGACTGGCTGATACCAAGAGACAGAGGAAGAACAGGAACGTGAGGGTGATGACTACGCGAGAAAGCATCGTAATCTGGCCGTGGGTGAGTGAGAAAGGGGGCGCAGAAGTGAGTCTGAGAGTACCTTTCTTTTATATGGTGGATGAAAGGACATGTGTCAGATGCATTGTGATGGCCGTACCCTGTTGTCACGGCTTGCAGGCGTTTGTTCAGAAGGACTCCCCAGACCAAAATGTACACTGAAACTAGTTCTGTGGAAGAATAACCCCGAGATCGTTGCGAAGAGAGGAAGAATTTGAGCTTGAAGCTGCTGGATGAGGCCCTCCCAACGACAGCACGCAAGGTGTCAAGCTGTTGCATGTCTGACACAATTGTATTAATCTGCCAAGAATCTCATGAGTGGAAGGGCAGAAAATTTATAGCACGTACCATTTTCGGACCGGCTGCTATTTCTATTGCACGATCGATGAGTGCTTCATTGGAAATTCAGCGCGTACTGTATGCTTGATGCGGCTGCAATGGCTTCGTCCAGGCCCGCTATCTCATTCTTTGAGCCCAATCTATGCAGTAGATTCATGCCCTAACCCCAAGTAATCACTAGCTGAGGGACAATGACCGTTATCTCCTACCGGTACTTCCGGAATGAAAGCGCTCTATAATACAATGAGGCACGATTGTGCTGATTTGGTAATCCTCCCCGATAGTATGAACCATGATAGCGCTGGTATTTTGATGTTCAAGTTAGGGGTGGGGAATACTTTAGTCCACTGAATAGCAGGGATTTGATCATCAGCATATGAGGAGAGTGTTGAAAGATAATGTGTTTGCTGACCACGTACCCTGATTGACTAGGTATATTGGCTTAGGTTCCTCACATACTCCACGTCAAACCTTGCCCACATACGGAGTGGACCAAGCGCAAGCCTGAGAGTACTAGTAGTTGTGGATTCAGAAAAGAAGCAGATAATGACCTCGGCGGCCATCATGAATGTTCCTTCGTAGAGAGAGATGACAGTGGGCTAGACAACCTGTATTCAATCACGTTGTATCACATACTTGATTTGCGGGGTTCCAGAAAGCCCGAATGAGACTCATCGTAGGAAGGCAGCCTCAGAATGCGTACGAGTTTATGATCTAGACATGGCTTGGATATGAGTCGCCGAGGAAATAAGATGATGGTCGCGATTCGAGACCCATGAATTGAGAATACGAGAACTGGTGACAGCATGGCGTAACATCGATTCTCAGTGCATACGGATGTATTACATACAGAATTCACCCACCTTTATTGTACGCGGTTGGATGCGTCTGGATTGCCCTCTCTTCTTGAACGGTCGGTTATCTCCTATAGCCCTCTCTTAGTCGAAACCTGGTGATAAAGGTCAAATTCGTTCCCATGGATTCAGCAGAAGCCTTTCTGCTTCTATCTCTGCCTCGAGCAAAACTCACGGCATCAACGTTTACCTCCACTGATGTCCTCTACCTCGAATGTGTAACAATACCTCCATCCGAATCTCCGTTTTCAGATCGCGATGTGTATCTTGTCTTGCGTATCTCGAGCTACGAGATTGCTATCGATCCCTCTCGCACCATCTCCTCAACTATCCAAGAATCTACCCATGTATATCTTTTCCACGCAACAGATTCCGAAGCCCAGTTTGAGGTGGTGATTCCAAAGCCTCACAAAGATTACTTGGTCCAGGACTTGGAAACATTTCATCACATACTGGCACAGTACGCTCAATTCCAGCCGGAAGAAACGGACAAAGGGACCATTTTCCATAACGTGAACACAGATGCAAAAGAAACGCGACGACCCTCACTGGCAAACGACGGTAACGAATACGAAGATTTACGTGGCCGTCTAGTTCTCATCAACGAATCTGACGGCGGAATCATAGCTGAACTGGATGACAGACTCAAGATCCGCGAAGACCCCGCATTTACTCGCGGGTTGGATGAGAACGACCCAGTCATCCTTGACCTCCCCCCAGATTACGACTTCGTCTTAGACGGTGGCAGGCCTGGCGGTGCACAAAACAAGAGGGAATTGACGACCAGAGAAGTTTTTGTCCGTGTAATCCCGCCCGAAGAACGAGATGCATTGACTACCACGGCGAGTTTAGTGAGGTGCACTCTATCTCTCAATAAGTTGACTATCCGGCTGATAACGTTTAGCCACGCAATCTCTGCTACCACAACGCTCCTGCTCTCCGGTGTGAGTTACGCCACGGATCACTACATTAAAAATTCCAGGCCTTCTTCGAAGTTCCCATCTGCCGCTGCATCATGTTCTAGTCTATCTGCAACGCCTCCGTCCACAGGTTCACCCTCCCGCCCCGTGTCTCCATCCCCTCCTGTTCATCGGGCAGTGGTCATCACCAACCCAAAAACTCGGTTCGCTTTAACTCACGCTCATTCTGTGAGTGGAAAGGTGGTGAAAGTCAGCGGGAAGACTGTGGGGGTAGTCGAACACCTCATCAAGAAAGCTGTAGGTGCAAAAGAGAAAGACGAACACAAGCGCCCACACCCTTTGGCGCCTCAAACGAAATATGGAGAGAGAGGCTCCCCATTTGCTGCACAAGAAGATCCATTCCTGTCGTCAAGGAAAGGTACATCTCTTCGGTCCTTACGCTTGCCTTGATCAAACTCCAATATCCCGCTTGCAGGGCACGGAAATACCCAGGAAGGCCCCCCACCTCTTCCATTGCGACCCTCATTGCGCAAACGTGACAAAATTATTCTATCTGCAGATTTGATTTTGGGCACGATGGAAGAGAGTGCCAAGCGTATCTTAGATACTGGGAGTGATGAGCTGACGAAGGTTGTGGGGCACAAGTTTGTCTGAAATGTCTCTTTACCAACGTTAACGACTTATTTGAGTTCTGTCAACAGGCATGGCCAGGAAGCCGGAGAAAATGCTGCTTTAGCGACTGGTGCAGCAAGGAATATCGCTCTTGTATATATCGACATGCGTGGAATTGGACGCAGAGCCATCGTCAGGAAGATTGGCAAAGAATTTATCAAAGCTCGGATCAGCAATAATACCTTACCTCGTTCGCAGGACATTTCTGACTCTGGGGATGCCGTGGAGTTGTATGGTGCCCAAACTCAATACCATGGGGTATCTTTTTCTGATGACGATGGACATTATAATAGTCCACCGCCTTATCTAGGGGTTGTTCCTCGGTATCCGGGATCTAGCCCTAAACCCCCACTTCCACCGCGGTTCAGCGAGAAGAAAAATTAAGGACTGCCTTATATTCTTATTTAATCCTTCTGTACGTGTAACTCGTGAACTCATACTTAGCTGATAACCAGGTCGTATTTTATTTCGCTGTTTATGCTCCTGGCATACTATCTCTTGTCCTGGCAAATCCATTTGACGTTGGAAGAATAACGCACCTCCTGATCAGGGAGAGAACTACTGATCTGAACAGCCATACATAGGAAAATTAACTTACCATCTTTACACACGCAGCAGGGTTGTTGACCCTGTTGTCGATTCAAGTTTTGACCATTCTCATTAGATGAGATGGTCAAAGAGGTAGGCGAAGGACGAGAACCTCTCATGCTTGTATGGACCAACTAGTTGCTCAATCACAATGAAGTAAGTGCCATGTCGTTATGATTGAATTTACGCTGCGTCATTTAACTGGTTTAGAGCATGATATTGAGGAGTGAATTCGTGGGCACTGTGTGCTACGTCCTTTCGGGATA
>QGOD01000810.1:445-17577 GCA_003313065.1 Sarcodon sp. MG97
GCAGCGATCGGTAACGTTCGTGCTAAGCTTAAGATTGATGGGGATTGCATTTGCAACCTATGATCGGCGCCGATCGTAGGTTCTAAGTGAAGTAGGGTTTGTTTGCAATCGGCGCCGATTGTCAGCGGTCGGCGGATACCGTCACCGATCATTAGAGATCGCGAGCGGTCGTGAGAGATTAATGGCAATTGTTGCCGACACTGCCAAAATATTTGTCTGTAGGCAGATGATTTCTGATTTTTGTCCAGAATGGCCCTTCATACTCTCCAGTCATCAGCGGCTGATGCGAGAAAGGAATAAATACAAATTGACATTCACTCAGATATCATGATACCCCAAGCAAAAGAGAACTACACGTGCGCAAACACTTATCAATAAAGCATTCATGTATATGCGGCTGATAACTCCACATTCAGCGTTCTTAGATACCCGGCTCTTATCAATTACATACATCTTCGACTCAGAAAACTTCCATTCATTTCGCCATCGCTGCCAGTGGAGCCACTCATTCCATTATCATACCCAATATGGCATATTCCTTGAAGCCTCCGGACCCTATACAATACTCAACTATTTCTTCGAGTTCTAATGATATTGGTTTTTTTTCTCTATTGTGTGTGGAAAATTCGCCGTACAGGTTTGCCTTGCGTATGAGATATTTCACCGTTGAAATTGGGAATTTTCACGGCAGAAATTAACCTCTCAGTACGCAAGATTTCAACCGTAACAAGTAGAAAAAATCACCAAAAGTGTAGAGGGGGTTTGTTCATTATATAGTACATTTTCACCTTAAATCTGGAACGTTTCATTGTAAACTGAGTCGAAAGATTGACAAATAAAACGGTGAATTTTTCTATTCAAACGGTGAAAACAGGTATGGGGAAACGGTATTGCACCGAAGGAAATTCCACGTGTATTTTAGGTCGAAAATTGCCAAGCATTGAGACTGTTTTCTCCCGACTACAGGTAAATATTCTCCTTACTTTTTATGGGTAATTTCGCCCTGTGTGGGCCACACAGTGATAGCAGGATGGGTCACCAAACAGGTGAGGAACTTTGTACGAGCACTTTCACCCCCACAGTCGAATGCAGAAACAGACGTTGAAACCCTGAAGCAAAATAAATCCACAGCCTTCTTGATGTACATGCACAGCAGTGCGGTGCGACAGCAGGCAATCAATTGATCAGGCGACACCACCAGCCAATCCATTCATCCATCTATGTGATTGAATTTACACTGTAGGGTGATAACGGACTTGTCAGAACCTGCCTGATAACGAAACCAATCGACTCGGGACATCACACCGAACGCTAGGATGACACACCCCAACCTCACACGCTCTCAGGTTGCATACTGCCCTTTACTTGGGTGATGGTCCTGTACTTGACATGCGAGTACAGACCTCCGCTGCTGTCGCAATCTAAACCCAAGTAAGTGAAGACATCGCCGTTCCTGCTCAAAAAAAAAAAAAAAAAATCAACCCTGTTCAGACAGTCAGTAGATGAGGAAAGAAGAACAAACGGCATAATAGTCCAGGAAGAAAACTCGAGCTTCGGGTCGATGTCAGAAAATTCCGAGAACCTCCCAATACGCCATAAACGCCCAGTTTGTCGATTTATTCAATACCCCCAATCCAGACGATTTCACTGAGATCCTGATGCCTAATTCCATGACGTTAGGCTATACGTTCATACTATTTTTTTCCATAATACTCCCAGAAAATTTGTTCAGAGTTGCGGCTTCAGATATTACGATGGGGATTCTGAAGAATGGAAGGATAGCGATCAAGGTCTTACCGTAGATGAAATTGAATGTCCAACTGCTGATATCAACTCGATTGGTACTGATGACGGACTCTAACGAGCGGGTCGCATGAGTATTAAGAATACCACGGGAACAATGTCATATGACGATGACAATGGACATAGCACAGATGACGACTGGAGGTTGCTGGTTTCGGAGCCACTCTTATTAAAGACCTTGCCAAAGGTGCAATTTCACCTTGACACATCCAAATTTTTCTATGCACTAATCGTAGCGGTTATGCATCCAAAGGCAAAGGAGGCATTGAAAGCCGCCATCGAACAAGTCTCTCATGAGGATTTTCTTGCTGCGTCGATTTTTTGCGTATTTGAGAGCACAAAAGTTGCAAAAACCTTCAAATTGTACGATAAAGATGGCAATGATGTATCTAGTGGGTTCACAATGCCCAGTTCCCCTCTTCAAGTACATACTTCATTTAATCTACATCACTCAGCACTGATGCCAGCCATTTCCTCAAATACTTCACGACCACGTACTCCCACGCAGATCATCTTCCTTGGGTCCTTGGTCATTGTGTCACACAGGAGGATTCCTCATCCTATAGACGATCTGCCAAAGTTCTGTCCTATTCAGTTCTGGGACTCCGCAACACCGTACTCATACGATGCAGACAACGCCACCGTGAACTTATGCATGCTCACTTCCGATCCACACGACGATAATCTCGTGGACCCCAGCCAAGAACTTGTATGCTGGCGTCCTCTCTACGCCTTTTTATCGACGTAACTCGAGCTAGGAACTTATCTTCCGATGGTATTCTTGCGATGTCTGACCATATCTTTTACAAGCGTTGGCTCAAGCCGACAAATTTGGGTCAAATGCACGCCAAACCATCAGACTACACTGGAAATGGGCATATAATCTCGTCCGAAACTTCTGGAGGTAAGGGTACGGCGTCCTGTTCGAAAGTGGAGAAATTCGCCTCTAGCTGGCGCTCGGGTAAAGTCGACTATGGAGCTTTAAGGACAAAATTGCTGTGAATAAAACCAGACTCATAGACGCTCAATGACTACGATAAATCTGTAGTGTCGGATATTATGCGAGAATCATGTCATACTCGCAAAGAGTAGGCGACATAGCGACAGGATATCCGCTACGTGGGTTTGTTAGTAGCTGTAGTCCCGCTCACAGACGTCGATGTAACGGATCGTTCAAGCTTTTATGATGTTATCCTCTACCAGAAGATGTCACTGATTCCCCTACTCGTGGACCCTACAAGTTGCTGCAGCAGATATACACCATTGACAGCTGATGCTTCTGAGCGCTGGCTTGCCACGTTGAATCCGATAACGCTTTCAGTTCCTAGAATCCATAGGACAACGTTCCGTGAATATCAAATAATCTTGATCATGTCGTGATTGATGCCAGGTGCTGCATAGTGTGAAATGGCATCAACCGTGATCAGTCGGAGGATTTATTCCAAGAGAAACTACGCAGTCGTAGTAAAGTCCCCAAAGATGGTGTTTGAGTGGGTGTAGTGCCCAGACTTGCGCAAGACTGTACGGTATGCTTCAACGAAATGAGGAGCACGGTAGTCATTTGTTTGTCTTGAATGTAGATCCGTACTAAGGACGAGTTGTATGTGTTCCTGCCAGTGGCATCAAGAGTTCTATCAAACATAAAGTTTCTTGAAATCAGTTATTAGCGACGAGGTGATATACCTTCCGAACATGCCTGGACTGGGGGCCCGGCCCACGATGGTTTTCACTTCAGGACTCCGATGTCCAAGGACTTTTATATTGTGTCTTTCTTGGCTTATACTTCGGGTATGGATCGTGACCCAGAGTATAAGATACAGTATAAAAGGGCCTTACATTGGAAGTATTTGCAGTTTGTAAACTCCAGTAGTTCGTAGGGGGCTTCCGTCCTTATTAATTGGTTACTGGACCAGTGTCACTGAGCATTAGGAGTCATTCATCGCAATCCAACGATTGCTCCGCGCCGCCTACCTACACGACTTGGTGCGCATGTATGGGACACGATATTTGGTTTATATTTCCCTCAGTAACCCTCTCTTGTCTGACTTTGGTATCGCAAAGGTACGCAGCTCCACCTCCCGCCGGACTTGAAGTCGCTAGTGAATAGAGGAGGAAACGCAAATTAACAGGTAATCTCCGACGTACAAGGAGCGACGGCCTTCATGCAAAGCGGAGTGGACGATTACGTAACGTACTTGCAAATAACTGGATACTTGAGGTGTTGAATTTTAGGTTATTTTCGTCTGCATTCCTAAATAGGTTATAATATATGACATAAGCAGATCTCGTAGGAGGACTGTCGACACGGTTTGATCCCTGTGTCTTTCTTCTTCACTTGTTCATCCGCGAGTTTAATGATAAAGAGTTATCTCACTCGCTTTTGACGTATCTCGGTTGTTTCTCCAGTCGCTAGATCACATTCTACTATCTACCAGTAGAATTTCAACAGTGTGACAGATGTTTTTTTTTTTTTTGATGATTAGTACAAGGGTTGCATTTCATTCACTCCAGTAGGCTCCTGATAGACTCGAAACACCGGTAATCGAAGACACATCGGTCACTTGAATTGCTTGGAAGGTGTAATAGTCAACAACCCCGTGCCTCAACGCGCGTTCCTCATTTTCTCTTTCGCCACTCGTCACCGCGATTCCCAAGCCCTCGTCAGGTGCCCATCCGCCTCTCGATAACGCAGATTCTTCTTCATTGACGCGTCGAATCCCATTACGGCTCTCCCGTGCATGCGATGAGAGTTCTCTGTGTGGCAGAAAAACCTTCCATAGCCCGTTCTGTTGCTCAAATCCTGTCTGGCGGCCAATTCACGACAGTGCGTTATCGAAGAAAATGTTTAGTGTTTTTTTGTCATAACTTTGTGTCTAGCACAACACAACCAACAAGTACATCAAGAATTATACTTTCGATTATCCGCAAACCAACTCCTCTTTTACTGTTACTGCTGTTTCAGGGCATCTTATTACCCACGATTTCTCTGGCACCTTTCGCCAATGGAAAGCTTGTGATCCTTTTGATCTATTTGAAGCCCAAATAGAATCAACCGTGGCTCCAGATGCGAAGTCAATCGAGAAGAATCTCATTGAGCAGGCTAAACGTGCTCAGACCCTCATGATATGGACGGATTGTGATAGAGAGGGTGAAAACATAGGCGCAGAGGTTTCATCAGTCTGTAGAAAGGCAAACAGGAACATTATCGTCCGCAGAGCCAGGTTCAGTGCCATTATTCCGCAGTACGTTTCGGTCATCCGCTCTCAATTCGCGCTTCTCTCATCCTTCAAAGACAAATCCATTACGCGGCTCAGCATCCTGTTCAACTAGATATGGGGCAAGTGCATGCAGTTGAAGCCCGCATAATTTTGGATCTCCGATTGGGAGCTGCTTTCACCCGAATGCAAACATTAAACCTCCAACAACGATTTGGCGAGCGTCTTAGCGCTGTCGTCTCGTACGGCAAGTTGTGTTCCAATTGCGCATGATCAGTGGCCTGATCAAACGTCGATAGGTCCGTGTCAGTTTCCCACTCTGGGTTTCGTGGTTTCCAGATACAATCAAGTCAAATCATTTGTCCCAGAGCCATTCTGGTATATCTTTCTTTCCGTGCTACGCCAAACAACCGATAAACGTGAGGAGGTTGTATTCACGTCAAGAAGAGGCCATATGTTCGATTTGCAGGTTGCTGCAATTATATACGAAGGTGTCATATCCGAGCCCCTCGCTCGTGTCACTAAGGTTACAAACAAGGACACAAAGAAATGGTGTGATTCCCATTGTCTAATCTTACCACGTCTAAATTTTGGATAGGAAACCCCTACCTCTTACAACTGTGGACCTACAAAAGAGTGGATCCAGATTGCTCAAGCTGGCACCCAAGAAAATTCTAGATGTGAGGGACTCGTCATATGCAACCCGTGCTTTTGCTTACAATTTAGTTTCACAGATCGCCGAGAAACTTTACCAACAAGGTTTTTTGTCATACCCACGCACAGAAACGGATCAGTTTGATCCACAGTTTGATTTCATGAGCTTGATTCAAAAGCAAACAGTCGATTCAACTTGGGGAAACTTTGCAACATCGTGAGTATCGAGGGATTAAACCAGGTGAAATCTCTAATTATCCCCTTATAAGACTTCAAGAAGGTGAATTTAACAAGCCTCGAAATGGCAAGAAGAACGACCATGCCCACCCACCGATCCATCCAACTGCGCATGTGGCCAATCTTACCGGAGACGAGAAGCGAGTTTATGAGTTTATTACTCGCAGATTCCTGGCGTGCTGCTCTATGGATGCACTTGGAACTCAAACAACCGTTGATGTCCTTTGTGGTGGAGAAGAATTCTATGTTACAGGTGAGTATCTGCCGTACAACTTTGCTAGGGGATGATAATGATTGACCTGGCTTTTGTGAAGGTCTCATCGTGCTAGAAAGAAACTATTTGGAAGTATACCCATACGATAAGTGGAGTACCAATGAATTGCCCGAGTTCCGTGAAGGCGAGGAGTTCACGCCTTCGGTTTGCGAACTTCGAGAGGGCGAAACGACTCGACCTGCACTGTTGACGGAGGCAGATCTGGTTAACCTGATGGATAAGAACGGGATTGGTGCTCATTTATCCTTCTCACTCATTGCGTCTTCTTGATCTTGGTTTCTATTAGGAACTGACGCGACCATTGCTCAGCATATTCAGACAATAATTGATCGGGAGTATATTATCGAACGTATGGAAGGCTCTACAAAATATCTCGTCCCTTCTACTCTTGGCATAGGATTAGTCGAAGGATACAATAAAATTGACCTGGAACGGAGCTTAAGTAAACCTCAACTCAGGCGAGAGGTAAGAGTTCTTTTGTTGTAGACTTTCCAATTAACTTTCCTTTGGAAGACGGAATGGAACATGGTCCAGGTCTGCGAGGGTCTAAAAACAAAGAATGACATGCTTGAACAAGCCATCAACCAATACAAGGAGATTTTTATCAAAGCAAGGAGTGGTTTTGGAAAGGTCATCAGTGTGAGCTTACTTCATGCTGATATTGTGATATCTTTAAGTAGTATGATGTACAGAGCGTACAGGTGCGGCTTGATGGCGATAGTGGAGGGGGCGGTGGAGGGAGCGAAGGAGGAGGTGGCGAAGGAGGAGGTGGCGGTAGAGGAGGAGGTGGTAGAGGAGGAGGACATAGGAGGGGTAACTCTAATGGCGATGGCAACGGCAATGGAGAAAGAAGCAGAAGAAGTGGACGAGGCAGTGAGAGTACCCGTGGAGGACGGGCGCGACGATCACGAAGCAGCACAAATGATCACGATCCTTCAGAGGGTGATGGTAGGTTTCGTCATCTTTTGACGCTCCTCTCTAATATCGAGGTCCAGATAACAAACCTCCCATTCCTACTTCTCGTGGCCGTTCGAACTGGACAGAGCCTACGATGGCCCAAAGCTCAAGAGCCAAGCCCCCGCAAGCTTATCCTCCAACGCCGTCTAGTTCTGGTCAAAGTCAAATGTCTGCACCCTCGTGTATGTGTAACGCTCCAGCCTCGGAGTTAGTTGTCCAGAAAGAGACGAATAATAAGGGGCGAAAATACTGGTCGTGTGCAGACAGGACATGTGACTTTTTCCAATGGTCGAATGAGCCATCTACAGAAATACGGAAGGTTATTCCAGCGAAGCGGACGGTGTCAGAACATTTGGTAAGTTTAACCACGCTGCACTGGTTTTATTGTACAGTATCGAGCCGTAGACCTCGTTATAAAGGGACAAGGCTCTTCAACAACTGGTGCGAGGATGTGCTGGTGCGAATCTGAAGGTATTGTGACCATTACAAAGAAAGAAGGAGAAAATTTGGGACGAAAATTTTGGCATTGCTCGAAACGAGACAAGCAGTGTGGGTTTTTCGAATGGGACGACGAACCGCCTCGCGCGAACCAGCGCACGAATCGCCGAGATGGTCCAAGTGAACCTAAACGAACTCAAAGTTACGCAACGAAAAGCCCGCACAAATCCTCCAATGCTTGTTTTAAATGTGGGGAAGAAGGCCATTGGAGCAACGGTGTGTGTTTCCACAATTATATTTCCCGTACATGACAGGATAGTTATTTGTGCCGCAGCTTGTCCAAATCCTGGAGGAAAATCATCTTATAATTTGAAACCGAAGTCGTCTAAGCCAGAAGGACCGAAATGGACGACAAAGCCGCGCAGTAGGTCTTCGACGGCAGGAGTCAGAAGTAAGAAGGGTGGAACAACGAAGTCGAAATTCAGTGCAGCTGACGAGTACTGACAGGTACTCGCTCTTTGTTCTTCTTGCTGATTCATCGTATATTCTCCGTTGGGATAAATATCCGATTTCAGGTCAATGACTCGTCTCCAGCATTTACTCCGTTTGTACGTGTCTTGACTTCAAGTTGTGAGTTCACGTGATGTAGTAAGAACTTGGCACTCGGATCGCTTGTCGATCACTTCAAGTTCAGCTCAATTATTTTAGTGTACCAGTGAATAAAGTTCGCATGGTCCATCATCATTCGCGTTAACCCTTCCCGTGTTCCATCTCGACCTTGTTTTCCTTCTTACTGGCGGACCCTCACCAAAAGTTCACCCATGGGTCTGAGAAAGGTCAATGTCACGCTCGACAATGTCAACCCAATGATAAGTTACGCGCCGTCGAATTGGTGGACGGTAGGACAAATCCAGGATCCAGCCTACTTGTCGTGCGTAGAGCTCATCGTCTTCGGTCTAGGCATCTAATGGTTATTTGCCTCAACAGATATGACAACCATGGAACATTTACCCTCACTCAACAATAGGGAGCCAATACGTCTCTGACTTTTCATGGGACAGCAATTTGGCTATTTGGTGCCAAAAGGGGCATACACGGCTT
This sequence comes from Sarcodon sp. MG97, assembly GCA_003313065.1. Lineage (NCBI taxonomy): Eukaryota > Fungi > Basidiomycota > Agaricomycetes > Thelephorales > Thelephoraceae > Sarcodon > Sarcodon sp. MG97. The sequence goes on from QGOD01000810.1 coordinate 9,125, forward strand.
CCATGGATAACCAGAAACTCACAAATGGCAATGGTCACAGTAGCCCAGACATCTTTCGTCAGGTTCTCTTCAATGCAGAATGTTCCAACGGTGCGCATACGGTCGTTTTGACCAACACAGGAGACGTTGTCGGTTCCAACTTTCTCGGTATTGACTACGTCCATTGTATTTTTATGTTCTGGCAGTCTTGTTAAAACTGACGATGGAACTAGATTACATATGAGACCCAGATAGACGATACCCTTGTTGCTGTTACCCAGCAAGACACTGATCCTGCTTTCAGTTATTCAGATTCGTGGTTCATAGATCTAGTCAATTTGGGCTATTATAGGGCTGGAACTGGGCAATGAGTTTCCATGTGTATTAGTGTTTGCCGTTGAGTTTTGTTCATTTCCGTATTAAAATTAGCGGAACCGAAACCGTGGGCGCACACATCCCGTATACTTTCCAAGTCAGCGCTTTGTTGTTTGTTGGCAATGGGCTGATCATCTTGTTGATACAGGGTATTTATCATATTTCGATCACCCTGGACGACTCCTTAGTATTCTAGGCCCGACTGTTCAAATCTTTGGTACGAATGGACCGGACAATGGGGGTTATACAGTTCAGATTGATGGTGGACAGTTGACGTCCTACAATGCCACCGCGAATTCGTTTATTTATGAAAATAACAATCTGGGTTAAGGAAGCCATATTGTCAAATTAATCAACCAGCCTTACAAAAATGGTCAGGCTCTTAATATTGACTATGCCATAGTAAACCAAGCTCCATCATCGTCAGACCAGTCTGCATCGTCAAGGTAAGTTTTTCCCATATATAGGGACACGTTCTGAAGTAAGGACCTCCAGTCGATCATCTTTGTGCGCACTTTATTCAATAGTCGTCTAGTTATTGATTGTTTCCTTGTTAGATTGACTGGCGGTGCCATAGGAGGAAGTTGGTGCATGCATTGTCATTGCAGTAGTAATGGTGCTTTCGTTCTTAGTGTGGCGCAAGGGCCGCAACATAAATCCCAAAGCTTACGACCTGAGCTCCCCAGTTTTTATGAGTATTGATCTACCAGATCAAGGCCAAATGTATATTCATCCAGTCCCTTTTTACACGACACCACAACCATCGACCGTATATAACAATGAGGCGGCAGAGTCCAATCAGACATGGGTGCCTCAGAACTCAACCGATCATCTGTTTAATAGCAGTCCATCAACATCCGCTGCTCTTTATACCCATGCGCAGATGGATAATACAACACAGTTGGCGTCGGTACGTTACCCAGTAAATGTAGTTTGAGAGTCGTCTGACTTTACTTTAATTTCGACTATAGAACCAATTACTTGATGCGGCTCAACTGATTGACAGAAAGGGTCGTGGAACACTGGTTAATGTCGCGTCAATAAACAATAATCTCCCTCCTGCATATAATTCTGGACGCTAATTGGCACACAAATTTTAAGCGTCGGACTCTTGATATTATGGTTTTGTTGATTTTGTCATTCATTCACTCCTTCTCAACTATTCGCGCACTCTTTACACAGTATCTGTCTTTTTCATAGGATGATGACTGTTGTTGCACCCTTTAGGGACGCTCCGAGCTCAAACCACTTTAGAGTAATCAAACACATATATATGCCATCTGCATTTGTCTATTGTCCCTAATTGTATATGGACCAAAATGTTATTTCTACTTATATCCCGTGTAGGCGGAGAGAAAACTATAATTCGATTTACAAGGAAACAGCAGCTGCGATGATACCATGGTCATGGGTGTCCGAGTCGGACGTGTGAGAAATCACACGTAGTTCTCGGGCTCCCAATGTATAAGGCCTGTTTATATTGTGCCTTACAAAACCTTATACTTCAATTTATAAGCCTTATACATTGAAATCTCCGAAGTGTCTGTCGTCATGTCTGGTCTGCTGCGGTGAGCGGCGACCGTGGTGTTGGGGGGTCGAACTGTTTGGGTCCCTGATGGTAGAACAAGGCAAGCGTAGTATCGAAATATGGCGTATTTAGGTTGATAAGACACTTTTTGACAGGTCAAAATCGAATGTACGCTCCAACGTTCTTGCTCAGATGCGGCCCCAGTATGTTCTACCCCCTCTTCAAACATTGCAGGGACAAGGTCCTTGTCGATGCAATCAAGTTTTGCAAAATCATAAGCCCCACCGGTGAGAAATTCCTGCCCATTCAATGGAGAACCGATGGATGACATTGATTCCAGGCATATCTGATCCACGAGTTCATCGAATGCAGCACCGATTTCATCTGGCGAGACTCCTTCCTGGCCCCCGATTCTACTTATTGTAGCAGCGACTTCAGTAGTGAGGAGTCACTGACCATGGTCAGTATGCCTTCACCAACCTCCGTTGAAGGTTCACATTGCATGTCGGGATCTGATAGAAGTGCTGATACAAGTCCGGCCACTGGCGATTGGTATCGCTTTCCCCATCAGGGCAACGTGTGCATCTTTACGTACATCCGAAGGTGCATTTTAATATGCTCTTAGATTTACGAGATGGTCTGCCTATGGGGAGACTACGGCAATTGCCTGGTTTGGCGGAATTTTACTAACAGCACTACAGGAGCGCGTCTACTAGTAGTAACTGGCCAGGTCTAGAATATCAGACCACTATCCATCTCTTCCATGCTATGTATTCACGCCTGAGCGCCGTTATAAACCCCTCCTCTTTCTCCTCCCGTCTTTTCTCTCGCCACAATCATGTCTCTTCCTATCCCTCAACCTGCTGCCATACCATTCCTGGGCAACATTGCCAATATCGAAAAAGACGTCCCCCTCAGATCTTACAATCTCTTGGCCCAACAATATGGCCCAATCTACAAACTCAACATTCTCGGTATGTCCCTTCCTTAAGTTCTTCTCTACTCTCCTTTTCCCTCATCTTGTCTCGCCTGCAGGTAAAACCCTCATAGTCGTTAGCACCTATGATTTCAATCATGAAGTTAGCGACGAGAAGCGTTTCGTGAAAAAGCCGGACGGCGCTCTCTTGCAAGTCCGCAATCTCCTCCACGATGGCTTGTTCACGTATGCCTTGTTCTTTCCTTCACTGCTGTCTGCCTCATCTTTTTCTTCAATTATAGTGCAGATGGCACTGATAAAAACTGGGGCATAGCCCGTATGCGATCATATTTACCTTTCTACTCTCTTCTTATCGATCTCCGCCTGCATAGATCGTGTACTAATGCCAGCTTTTGGAACTGCATCGATCGTGGGCATGTTTGACGATATGTACGACGTCATAACCCAGTTGGTCCTGAAATGGGATCGGTACTCTTTTTTCGTCTAATAGTTCCTGTCTTCCTCCCATAGTAATTCTACTTCCAGCTTTGGCCCAGATTATATCATCAATCCTGCAGAAGACTTTACGCGGTTGACTTTGGATGCTATCGCCCTGTGCTCCATGTCTTATCGGTGCGTCCTTTTCCATCCCACCACAATTAGATCACTAACTCCCATCCTTAGCATGAATTCTTTTTATCGCGTATGTCTTCAGTCGCCTCAAAAATTGATTTGAGATCCGACCCTTTTCCTAGTCATCTCCCCAACCATTTGCCCAAGCCATGGTTGACTTCCTCGTCGAATCCGGTAACCGCGCTAGTCGACCTGGCCTAGTCCAGGCTTTCATGAAAACCTCCCAAGCCAAGTATGAAGAAGATATAAGATCCATGACTGAGCTAGCCACCTCCAGTATGTTCCCCTCCTTCGTTGTTGCCCCTTTGGTTTACACTTTTCCCTTCTCTCGCAAAGTCGTAAACAATCGAAAGGAACACCCTACAGATAAAAAAGATTTACTCAACCTTATGCTCAACGGAAAAGACCCTAAAACTGGTGAAGGCATGACTGATCTGTCAATTGTAAACAACGTGCGTCTGCAATTATCTCCAAGGCTTGACGAGTCTCATGTCGGTTCATTCGCTTGCCTTAGCTCATCACTTTCCTTATCGCTGGTGATTCTCGTGGTGTCATTCTTTCTCAATTTGTTTTCAACTAACAATGACCATTACAAGGTCATGAAACTACTTCAGGTGTTTCATACGGATGTCTAAACTTACATTCTAGTTAACAAATGATTTATTTTAGGAATGCTGACCTTTGCCGTCTACCATCTGCTAAAAAATCCCGACGCATTAGCCAAACTCCGTACAGAGATCGATGAAGTATTGGGAGACCAACCTATTCAACTGACTGATATTGGTAAAATGCCATACACTATCGGTGAGTGGAAATGTGCGAGCTCTTATTTCTTAGCTCAGTATCGCTCCCTAGCCGTCATGCGAGAGACCCTCCGACTCAATCCTACCGCCCCGATGCGCTCTGTCAATCCTTTAGCACCAACAACGCTTGGCGGGGGGAAATACACCGTTACCCCCGACGATAGAATAGTCATTAGCACTCATCTTATGCATCGCGATCCTGCAGTATGGGGACCCGACGTTAGTAGCATCTTCTTATTTTGCTTTTTAAATACTCATCCCTTTGCAGGCCGAGGAATTCAATCCTGACAGAATGCTCCACGGTAAATTTGAGGCTCTGCCTGTAAGTTTCATCTTTTTCATCAAAAACGATCGACTAACAACTTGGCGTTTGACAGCCAAACGCATGGCAACCTTTTGGCTTTGGCATGCGTGGTTGCATCGTATGTAGTACGATGAATTTCTTCCGTTCTACTTATCTCATCAACAAGCACAGGGAAGACCATTCGCATGGCAAGAAGCACACATGACAATCGCCACAGTATATCAGAAGTTTGACATTATCGCCGTAGACCCCAGCTACACCCTTGAGCTCAAGCAATCACTTACCGTCAAACCTGCAAACTTCTATATCCGAGCTATACCACGATCTAAATCGCCTCGATTATATACCTCACCATCATCTAATCTGTTTGGCTCTCGGGTTGCCAATGTACCAAAGTCTTCGGTAGCTCCTGAGGCGGGCAAGGTCAATACTAGTAATCAGCCTTTGTATGTTTTGTATGGTTCCAACTCAGGAAACTCAGAGTCTTTCGCTCAAAGAATTGCCACTGATGCGGTAAACTACGGTAAGCATACACACAAAGACCCCATATTTCCGAGCAATGACGTCATGAAATTTACATATCTTCAGGATTCAAATCGACGATGGGAACCCTGGACTCAGCTGCTGAGCACTTCCCTAATGATGGTCCTGTCGTCATAGTGACCGCCTCTTTCGAGGGTTTGTTATGGACTTATAGGTCTTTGGCTGATACCCGTTATTGACGTCTTACATGTTTTATTAGGGGAGCCTGCCGATAACGCAGCGTATTTTGTTAAATGGCTCAGTAATTTGAATGGTGACGAGTTCGCTCAAGTCAAATACGCTATCTTCGGATGCGGAAATACTGATTGGATTCAGACTTACCAACGCATCCCCAAGTTGGTGGATGCATTGATCAGCGAACGAGGTGGGAAACGGCTAGTGGAACGAGGTGAAGGTGATGCTTCTGGTCCTGACATGCTACGGGTCTTTGACGAATGGGAGGCCTCTCTCTTCGCAACATTGACCGATGTTTGTATCTAATGAGCTTCCCGGCCTTCATGGTGCTAAATGGTTGTTTCAGGAATATCAAACCACTGAATCCGTTCCCGGAGCAATGATCAATATTGTGAATGTTGACACAGGGACGGGAAGAGCCCTCACTCTTCGTCAGAATGATGCCTCACTTGGGGAGGTTATAGAGAATAAAGTCCTTACTACTCCTGGGCAGCCAGTCAAAAGACACATTGGTAAGCAAGCCCTTGTTCCGTGATCGAGATCGTGACTGCAAACCTTCATTGCAGAGTTCAAGTTACCTGAGGATCAAACGTATCGTACTGGAGACTACTTGGCAATGTAAGATATCATTGTGAGTTCAAACCGGAAACTTTTGACATCTATTCTAGCTTGCCTGTCAATCCGCCTCGAGATGTCAACCGTGTGCTGAGCCACTTCAGGCTTTATGGGGAACAAGAGGTGAGTATATTTTACTTCTCATAAACGGGGTCACTGATCCAGTTGTAGATTTTGATATCATCCCACGGGCCAACTGCGTTGCCGGTGGATCGACCAATCGCTCTCTCGGTACTTCTTAGCGGATACGTCGAGATCTCTCAGCCTGCGACCCCTCGCAACATCCGCACTTTATTACAGGCTGAGAATTCTGAAAAGTCGACGAACGTCCTACAGAAATTGGAGTCTTCTCACGCTAATGAAGTTCTTTCAAAACGCTTAAGCGTCTTGGACATTCTTGAAGCCAATCCGGATATTAAAATTTCTTTTGGGACTTACCTTGAAATCCTCCCAGCAATGCGTATCAGACAGTATTCTATTTCATCATCTCCACTATGGAATCCTCAACACGCAACGCTCACCATAAGCGTTCTCCAAGCACCAGCAATCTCGGGCAAAGAGGGGCTTTTCATGGGTGTCGCCTCCAACTATCTCGATAATCTCAAACCCGGAGACAGGGTCCAAATGGCTATTCGCCAATCGATGGCATTCCATCTCCCAGCTGATCCGGCGACTCCAGTGGTCATGTTTTGTGCCGGTTCGGGTCTAGCACCCATGCGCGGGTTTATTCAGGAGCGCGTGCTGCAGAAACAAGCAGGCCGAGACGCTGGCAAAATGTTGCTCTTCTTCGGGTGTAGATCACCAAAGGACGACTATCTTTACTCGGATACTGACATCGCCGAGTGGGCCAAGTCCGAGGTGTTAGATGTACGACCTGCTTTCTCAAGGTATAGCGACGAGTCTTTCGGATGCAAGTACGTTCAAGAGTACGTGATGTGTGCTACAGTCAAAGTCCGTATTTAACTTGCTTTGTGGTTCTAGCCGTATCTGGCAGGACCGCGCTGACATTACTAAGATGTTCGACGATCAAGCCAAGGTTAGCTTCAGTCCTGAACGTTTTATAGAGTTGAGTGCGGAACCCCTTTTTGTTTTAGTTCTATGTTTGTGGATCTGGTAAAGTTGCTTCCGGAATCAAGCAGAAGTTGCTTGATATTATAAGTGAAAAGAATAATTGCGATGAGAAACAGGCTGCGGCGTTGATGGAACTTATCATCAAGTCGTCTAGATTCACAACGGATGTGTTTGAGTGATCGTTTCTTACAAGCAGGATTCAATAAATGTACGTGATTGTGTAAGATAAACATTTATCATGATATACCATATTCTTTTCATTGGTTATCTGACAAACAGATATCTGCGACATATGAAGCGTAAATTCACTCAACATATCAGCGCGAGTCCTGACAGATGGGTTGTGGGGCTCATAACGATAAACATTGTACTCGAGTACACAACTAATCACGTGCATTTAAATCCGAGTACAAGTGTAAGAAACGCCTGTTGGAGTCATCGGGTGCTAATGTCCAAGCAATCCAATGCAGGACAGCCGTTGCTACACATCTCTTTCACCATCGACTCACTCCCCGAAATGACGGAAACACCTCGCTCCAAGACGCAACCTTGCTGGAGGTTACCGCCGTACCTGACTTATCCAAGTTCGAGTAGGACTACAGAGCTTGAGCAGGGTCTTTCTCCCCAACGGAATCCTGTACATCATTCTGGTCGGGCAACGACCTGAACCCCTTCATCTCAATCCCAGAACCCATTTTCGCTGCCTGCGCCTTCCAACTTGAATTACTCGTTCTGGATTCTTTTCAGGCTCCTTTAAAGTGGACGCTAGCCACGGAACGTTCAACTATGCCAGAAGAGATCAGTACATTTACAAAGGTGTGTCCATAACTATTGGAGCAGCGAAATCAAGTGCTTGATAGGAGAACGGCATGCCTTCGACACTAGGTCTTGACTGCATCTGATCCCGCTCAGGCAAAGATGTCCGCACTAGACAAGCTACGATAGGCTAAAAATGCTGGATATCGTCCTAAACACCATCAGAACTGTCTTCTTGGGACGCGAACAGCGGAATTGGAGCGTATTGGGGGATAAGAGGTTGATTCGGCAAACAAACGCGTGTATTGGTTGAACGGACTTGCGGGAATCGGAAAATCTACAGTTGCTCAGACATTTTAGAAACGCCCTTTTACAAAGGGGCGACTGCTCCCGCGACTTTCCTGACAAGCGTAACATCCATTTAATATTCCCAACAATTGCATTTGGCCTTGCACAACGATACGCACAATTCCGAGTGGCCCTGGCGGAAATGATGAGCCCGAGCCCAGATGCAGCAGACGAGTCATTAGCAATCTAACTTGAAGATCTTCTCGTAAGACCGATGGAATTTATCAAGCTATCTACAACTATCATCATAAATGCTCTCGATGAGTACGAAGGCAGCGAACCCGGCTTCTGCAATCCTTTCGCTCCTGGCACGTCACATTGACGCGATATCATCTGTGAAATTCGAACTGGGTTCCGCATTCCATTATTACAAACACTTGCAAAGTGTTCATGTTCCATGATGTCGAT
>QGOD01000817.1:1008-11522 GCA_003313065.1 Sarcodon sp. MG97
ATGCTCTTCAAAAATAATTGCATCTATCGCCACCAGCTTGTTCGGTTTAATTACACAATATATGATGTCCGAAGATCTCAGGATGTGGTCAATCCCAACACATCTCACTATAATATCATGCTCCTCATGGATCCTGATGACCTTGAGGGGAATGCAAACCACCCATTCTTGTATGCATGCATCCTGGGAATCTTCCATGCCAACATGATTTATACTGGACCTGGAATGCTTGATTATTTGCCAAGAAAGTTAGATTTCTTATGGGTGTGATGGTTCCAGTACTGCGGGAGCAGTTCAGTCATATGGAAGGACTATCGCCTGGATTGCATTAGGTTTCTGCCAACGGCAAGCACTGGCACATTTGGGTTTGTAGATCCGAGGGATGTATTGCGCGGATATCACATTATGCCAAGGTTTGCAAAGGGAATAGTTCATCCAGATGGAATCGGCCTCTCACGCTGTGTGGCAGATTCGAATGACTGGGTCTGCTATTATGTCAACAGGTGTGATAATAATCTGGCGATTCACCCCACTATAAATTCTTCTGACTTTATTTTGCTATATAGATTCGTAGACCGTGATATGACCATGTGCTATCACTGGGGTCTGGCTGTTGGGCATGTTTATACTCATGATCGAACAGCAGGCCTGATCACATCTCTCAACTCTTCGTTTTCTACTAAATACAATACGGATCCGGGGATAACGCAAAGTATCCTTAGCAACGAAGTGCCAATGGTGGAAGCAAACCAGGCTTTCAGTGAAGATGAATCCGATGTGGACCAACAAGAACTGATGCTGACTAATCCCAATTATGATTATGAAGATTTCGACCGTCTCAGCGATGACAACAATAAGAATGATGATGAAGGACATGGAGATTTCAGTGATGATGACATACTTATCGCTATGGATGATATGTATGGTATTGGGTCTTGTGGGACCTACTCCTAGCACCATACAACTAGCTGTCATTCAAACTTACCAGTGATCTCTTCACAACAGGAAGGTCTGTAACGGTTGGGGAGTTTTAGAGGAACAAGGGTCAATGTTTCAGTGTTATATTTTGTAAATGAAAGATGAGCTACTAGACCTCATTCGGCTTCCTACTAGTTCTTGTAGCAAAATATATTGTCTGTTCAAATATATCTCCCTGTTGTCCCATAATCTTACATCTCCACACTACTGTCCGTTCGTACACCTTCCCTCACCTTTGTTCCCCATGCCCAGCAACTGTGACCATCTTCTCCCAACTACACACCATGCTTGTTCCTATTATAGACTAATCGCCCAACATTCGAACTCCCGAGACATTATACCTGATTATAAGTAAAAAATTTCGTGCTAACTGTTCTATAGGTTTGGAATCTAATATATAGACTAAATACATAGTAGATACCAAATGAAATGCCCACCCAATGGCTATAACAATGCTCACCCTGACAGAAGAACGGCGTGACCATAGTCCAGATAGAACAATGTTTCGGTATACTACTTGTATATCTATTAATCAATGTGTATGGTTTATACAGATAGATAAAGCCTGTGCTGCGATTCACAATGCTTCTGGGTCTATTGTAATACATGATCTATACTATGTAATTCTTAAAAAAAAAGATCAGTTATATTAATTATTGCATGCAGTTTATATATGTAGATAAAGCCTGGGCTTCCATCTGCAAGCCTGTGAAGAAATGATGTTCTGGCACAACACTTTAAGTTCTATTGTAATTCCTTATAATATATGATCTGTACTATGTAATTCTTTGAAAAAATGGTCCATTCTTATAATGATTGTGTTCGATTATATATCTAGAAAGGCCAGATATACCATTATAACTCTCTGGCAGTCCGCTTACTAATTATCAACTCTGACTGGTCATGCCAGCGCCTCCCCAGTTTCCTAATGTTGTTCAAGAGTCTGGTTGAGGTGTTAATATGCCCTTTATTGTCTCTAATCTCGGAAACACATCTAATATTATCATTATCCCCTCGATATAGCCCTCAATATCGTCGATGTTCTCTATGTCTCGTACTATCACTCAAGATATTCTTGAGAAATCTCACATCGTTACTCTCTCTATACCAATATCTGGATCTCCTTATCTTGCTATGTGTCTTGTCTTTTGTGTTTTTCTCTCTTTGTTTATTTATTATTTACATTCATCTTTTCATCTTTCCACCTTCCACATATATACGATTTATTGACAAATGCCTTATTAGTCACACTAAACCATATGAATTCTTACAGTCATCTTTCTTCTATCTTTCTTAGTTATCTATTTTGACACACACTCTCTTAGTAAATGATTCTTACTCTATTCAAAGTACTTGTGATATTTCCTCTATTTTAGTGTGAGTTTTTTTAGATATATAAGCATATATCTAGATCAGAAAAAGAATAATCCTGCTCTCCCAAGTTGTGATTTAAATTGAGTTTACTTGCGATATTCGATTTTATCGTGTATTCTTGTTCTTGTTCTTACTTTGCTAATATCTCATACTTCACTCTATTGCTCATGTCTCTCACCCTTCAACCCTATAATTGTTCAGGTTTCAGTTGACCAATTGGACTATTCAATTCCAGGATTCCTTTGATCTTATAGCATCTCTCGACTACTTATCTATGAAAGATTTGCAGATAAAATTCACATATTTCACACATCTTGTCTTATCCCTAGTCAGTCTTACAGACCTTTGGGTTGTTAACTGGACTTTGTTGAATGCCCTTGCACTGAAGTTGATCCTAGTATATCAGTTAGAGGCATATAGCTATCTCCTCTATTGCCACTAGGTTAAATATATCAGCATTCAGTTTAACTATTGCCTTCAGGGTGATAACTAGAAGTAAAGTGGATTTTTATATCAGAGCTTGATCTAGAGAATGGAAAAAGTGGGAGGTAAACTCAGAGCCCCAATCACAAGTAACATATTTAGGGACACTGTGTTTGGAAAAGATGTGAAGGACAAATAGTTGCACTAGTTCCTGGGCTATAATTTCATTAATAGTAGCAATGAAAATATCTTGCTTAGTGAGTCTGTCAACAATAAAGAGAATGGAAGTATATTTGCAGGATTCTGGAAGTTGCTCAATGAAATCCATAGAGATGGAATTCTATAGCTTTTCTGGAACTGGAAGTTGTTTAAGAAATCTATAGGGTTTATAATAAGGAGCTTTGGAATATTTGCAAGTCATACAGGAACTGTAGAAGTTCTAGATAAAAGCATGGAGGTCTGGCTAGAAGTATTCATAATGAACTAACTATAGGATTTTGTTCTGACCAAAGTATCCTAATAGGATATGATCATGTTTGAGCTACAGAACTCTGAGATGGAGATCTAAGGAGTCTAGAATATATATACTTGGAATCTACAGAAACTGGAAGTTGAGCTGCAGAGAGTGGATCTAAAGATAAGGAATTCCAGATATTGTTATGGAGCTTATCAATATCCAGGATGATTGTGCTGTGGATGATTAGAGATGAGGAATAAGTTGCTCTAAGTGATTCTGATAGCTGCTCTTGGGTAAACAAGGGTCAGAAATTGTTAGAGATTCTGGGGATAGAGTCACTGCTTCCCCCTTCATAGTAGATATTCTATCATCTAGTTAAAGCGTTAGGTTTGGCTCCCAATTCTCTAGGATGGAACTTGATAATTATATTGAACTGATACAGATATTCAGACTAACAAGCTTGGCATCGAGTGAGTAGCTTGGTAGAAGCGAAATATTCCAGGTTCTTGTGATCAGTAACTACATCAACCAGAGTTCCACTATCCTTAAGGTATTGTCACCAGTATTTAAAAGCTTCGAAGATTGCAAGTAATTCTTTATTGTGGGTATTGTAGTTCTGTTCCACAGGATTAAAGGAGCGAGAGTGAAAAGCAACAGGGTATAATTCACTGTCGGGAGTGTAAACAGAGAGTATAGCAGTGAGAGCAAAATCTGAGGCATCAGTTTCAAGAATCATATAAGCATCAGGGGTCCACTGAGCTAGAATAGGAGCCCGAGTAAATTCTGTCTTCAGCTTATGGAATGCAGAGTGGCAATGGTCATCAAAATTCCATAGGGCACCTTTGTGAGTAAGGCATGTGAGAAGAATGACTATGTCAGAATATCTGTGAATAAAACAATGATAGAAGTTAGCGAAACCTAAGAATGACTAAATATCTTCAACGTTATGGGGTTCTGGCCAATCCGTGATAGTCTGGACTTTCATGGGATCTATCTAGAGACTATCGGGGGAGAGGATATAACTGAGATATTCTACAGAGTTCTGGTAGAAGTCACATTTTTTGGCATTAGTATACAAACTATTAGCCTGGAGTCTCTGGAAAACTTCCCTAACATGTTCTCAATGTTCTTTTAGAGAGTCTTAATAAATGAGGATATTATTGAGGTAAACAACAACGTTAATGTCAAGGAGGTCTCTAAAGACATCGTTCATGAACCATTAGAATGCTATGGGGGAGTTAGTAAGTCCGAATGGCATAACGAGCTATTTAAACAAACTATACTGAGTATAGTGATATGATGATTCTAGCGGCAGCTGAGGAGATCACTATACACCTGTAGCTGATACGAAAGGCTCATTGTCAGTGTGAGGGCATTCAACAAAGTCCAGTTAACAACCCAAGAGTCTGTAAGACTGACTAAAATAGAGCGAGGTGTGTGATACATGTGCGAAATTATCTGCAAATCTTTTGCAGATAAAAGGTCGAAGGGCGCGATAAAATCAAAGAGGTCCAATTGTTCGAGTGAGACCCAAACAATTACAAGGCAAAATACTAAAGACGCAAGATATAGAGTGAAGTGTGAGAATAGAGCGAAGCAAGAACGAAGATGATAACGAGAACGCGCGATAAAATCAGATATCGCAAATAAACTCAAATCTTAAATCACAACTTGGTAGAGCAGGATAATGAGCTGTTATTTCTAATTTTTGTACAGGCTTTTATATGTAAATTTCGAACTAAAACTAAAGTAGCAAAGTGAGAATATTGCTAATAAAAACAAGCTAATAAATTAGTTTTAGATGGAATCAAAACATCGGAAATAATTGCTAAAAATTGCAAGACAATAATGAGAAACCAAAATAGGAAGGTGTAGTGATTGTGAGAATGGAGTGTTGCTAACTTTACTAAAAAGGAAATAGAAGTTTATTGTCTTTTAAAAACAAAAGAGAAATTGCGAACAAAAGGAAGATAGTAAAACAAAAGAACAAATAGACACAACTGGTTGGAGAATCGGTGCGATTGAGTGATGATGACAAATAATAATAATGCGAAAATATCGTGATGAAAGTATTTGTTTGCATGGATTATCGCAGACTTTTCAAGAGCTATTTGGTGAAATAGTAGTAGATTTAGCACGTTTCAGAGGATAGAGTTAGCATAGGGTGTATCAACGGAATGCCATTTTCCATTCATCACCTTCAGCGATTCTAACGAGATGGTAAGCATGGCATAAGTCTATCTTTGAGTAAATATGGGCTTTCCATGGAGCATCTAAGAGGTCAGTGACTAGAGAGAAAGAATATCGATCTTTCTTAGTGATTTTATTGAGTCTACAGAAGTCCACGCATAAGTGAAGACTACCATCTTTCTTCTTAATGAAGAGAATTGGTGATATGATAGACCTAGTGGCAGCCAAGGAGATCGCTATACGCCTATAGCTGATACAAAAGGTCTGTATTAGTGCGAGGACATTCAGGAAAGTTTGCACAACAACCTATAGTTCTAAAAGAACGACTAGGAGCTGGCGCAAGATGTGTGAGATGTGTGAAATGGGTGCAAAATTATCCACAAATCTTTTGCAGATAATTGAATGAATGTGCGAAAATCGAAAGAAATCCTAATATCGAGTGGTCCAATTGTTCGAGTGAAACCCAAACAATTATGGAGGCAAAAGATGAGAGACGAGAGATAGAATGAAGCATGAGAAATAGATGAAGCTAGAGCAAAGATGAGAGCGAGAATGCATGATAAACAAATATCGCAAATAAACTCAAATAAACTCAAATAAAATCAAAACTTGGGAGAGCTGGATAATAATTGTTTTGTTTCTAAGTTTGTACAGGTTTTTATATATAAATTTCGAACTAAAACTAAAGTAGAAAGGTCAAAATATCACTAATAAAACAAGCTAATAAATTAATATCAGATGGAATCAAAATATTAAAGATATTGCTAAAATCACAAGATAAAGAAAGAGCTAAAATAGGAAATTGAAGCGATTGTGGGAAACAAAGTTGTGAACTTAACTAAAAAGGAAATCGAAGGTTATTGTCTTTTTAAAACAAAAGAATTAGCGAAAAGATAGCAAAGAATGGAAAGATAGCTTAGCATATAGAAATGAACAATAAAAGATTAGATTGAAGGAGTGATGATAAGGAGAAAAATGCGAAATCTTCACAATATACTTCGCAAAAGATTGATACTTTCACAAAAGATCACAATACTTCGATATACTTTTGCAAAAGATTGTAATACTTCGCAAAGACAAAATAGAGATTTAGTGCAATTCAGAGAATAGACGTAATTGAGGGCGTATCATCGGAGCACTGAAGGGAGACTTGGAAGAACAAATAAAGCTAATGGAGAGGTGTTCATCAAGGAAGGAATGGATGGAAATGAGCTCTGAAGGGGAGAGAGAGTACATGCGACTAGGAGGGGTATTGTACCTTCTTCCAGCTCGATTCAGAGATTATAGAGATAATGTGGAGCAAGTGTATCCACCTTCTTCTTACTAAACATATCAGCATATTCATGATATTCGATGGGAACTATAGATAAATCCATGGGTTCTGCAGAAAAAGAAGATTTTCCATAGACTTCACTGAGTATAATCTAAAAAACACTTGAACCGGGTAGGTTAGCATTATGTAGATAAGCTGCAGGATTGACTAGAGAAATTTGGGGACCAGATAGATGAAAGTCTGATGGAATGGACAGGGATTCTAGAGGCAAAACAGGGTTTGGATCTTGTAGCAAGGCTGCTTCACTAGAGGGTGTCAATGGTACTAGATCTCTATAATTATGAGTTCAGAACATAATTTGGTTCAAGGCCCAGTCAATCGACAGATTGTATTGGTTTAACCAGTTGTATCCTAGAACTGCAGAACAGGAAGAGTCAAGCAGGATAACGATAACATAAAATGTTAAGACAAATTTTTCGCTAGAGAAAAAGAAAACTGGAAAAGTGGCTATCTGAGTAATTGTAGTACTACTAGAACTATCAAATAAATGGAGTCCTAACGGAGAAACAGAAGAAGTCAGAAGATTGTTCTTCTGAACAAAACTAGAATCTACAAAATAATGAGAAGAACTGGAGTCTACAAGAGTATGCATATTCGAAACTACATTAGGAATTGATAAGGAAACAAAAAGAGAATTTGAGAAAGAAAGAGTGGAAGCATTGAGATGGATTTCTTCTATGTAGTCCAGGTCAATACAACTCCCAGTGCTGGTAGGTGATTCCTAAGAGCTGCTGACTATTTTTTTGAGTCCATGGAGGAATCCTTGGAGGAATCTTTGGAGTCGGCCTTTGACTTAATGGTAGCTGCATGAGCATTAGCAGAAGCCTTGGAACAATCCTTGGCAACATGCCCAGATTTTCTGCAATAGAGGCAGAGGCCTTCCTTAATGCATTGTTCGCATTTGTCATTTATTAGCTTACTGTTCTTGCCAAGCTTACCAGCAAGTTTAGCCTTGGCCTTGTCCTTGGAAGAGAAGAAGGAGGAATTGGAGGGTTTAGAGGAGGAGAAGTGCATGGGTTTTTCTGGATGAGAGGAGTTAGAGGACGGCTTATTGGAGTTCTTTGAAGATTTCTGGGAGGACTACTTAGATGAAGAAGTGCGAGCCTCTTGGTTAGCCTCTTCTTTCATTATCCAGTAAATATCGTTCATATCTTGTGTCTTTAAATGGAGTTCCAGAAGTCTAGTAGATTTATCACCTCATAGAACTTCTGTCTGAAGATAGAGCGGAAGTCCACGGTAGTAGCATGCAGTAAGAGCTGACTTATTCCAGTCAACTTGAGATACTAACTTTCAAAACTCGACAATGCGAGAGTTTTTCTTCATCAAGATTTCCATGAGGGCTTTCTTGGCATTTCTGATAGGATTGTGCAGACTGAAATTAACTTCCAGCTCGCTGATGAAAGTCTCGAAGTTCCACATCTAAGGAATGGAGTTGGACTGTGTTAGGATTCCTATCCTAACCGCCTTACATATTATAGGATATTTCAAATCATCAACCAAGACTATACAGAAAGTATACAAGATCCTATGGACATAGAAGATATAGTCAAGACTCATGTCCACAAGAATGATGTACAGTATACAATCATCAGAATAAGTCTTATCAAGATACATGCCCTCAGACATTACCCATAGCCCTATTCTCCTGCATAGGTTATCACCAGCATAGACAAGACATCCTAGTCAAGATAGGATTCTATCTTACCCCTCAAATGATGCAGAATAGCCATTACCCCTCCCTTGGGTCAGGATTACCATATCCAATGTCTCACTATGTAGCCACTTGATATTCCAAGACATTCTATCAAGTTCTATAATGATTATTCATCTTTCCCACACGACGATATCTGCAGCAGTCAGCAACGCATCAGCGCTTTCCTTATCCAGTATACTTATCTCAGCATCCCATGGAATGGTCATGCATTATCCTTAAGGCAGTCACATCACATAGTCACACATTTATTTGGGTTTTACCTTTATCAAACCTTTATATTTCCGTTTCCCTGCAACATCTCTAGACAAGATTCTACCATATGAGAGCTCTAGGTGTTTCCCTATCTCTTGATTATTTTCATCTTTTTCCCTTTAGTATTTCCTTCGATATTGATTATTCCTTCTCATAGCTTATTATTTATTAATCTTTCTCTTCTTTCCCACTTATTCAGTTATTCCTTACCCCATTTTATATTCTCCCCTTTTCCTCATTCTTACCATGTGTATACCCTTTTTATTATTCTCAGAGTTCCTTTATTAAGGTAGTTATTCCTATAGGCCAGTAGAAATAATATATAAGGACGCCATGTAGTAGTGTAATTTTCCCTTAACTTTGACTTGGTTTCTTTCTCCCCTCTATTACTTGCCCAACTATACTATCTCCCATACCTCAGGTTTTACTTGAGATATTTGGGTTTTAGTTGTTGACCAAATAGAACAAGATCCCTAACAATAAGTTGAAGTTTCTCTCATCCCTTGACGTCTATATCTTGGGAGAGTGACCCCCTCTTTGATTCTTGCTGCAAGTTTCTTGGACTTGAATCACAACCTATGACTACAGTTCCTGGGTCTTAGGTTTTCTACCCCTCCCTTCTCATATCCATCTAGCCATGAGTAGCATGACCACGGATCAAACAACAAATATGACAACAAGACAGACCATTAAATTTGTGTTAAAGGACAGAGAACCTTTCACTAGACATACCAAGACAATTATCACTGCAAATATCAAGGAACAGAGATGTCTTACTACAGACCACCAGCAATGCAATACCAAGAACAGCAACCTATGGGATAGTTTTACTATCAGCCAATATATCCAAGACAGGCATATCAGATACAATGGAGACCACAGAGAATCAGAAGAACTACAGTAGCAGACTCTACTGATTGGAGAAGACAATCACTACAAGATACATATACTACATCAGGATCAAAACTACTACAACAGGAACACCAGATACCTTCAGCTAGGAAACAGAGACAGGATGAGATTAAAGTACTGAGAAAGGAGATTGCCTACCTCAGATATCAACAGGAGAAAAAGATGTTGCTAAAGGAGATTGAAGAACTCAGGGCACAATAGAAGAAGAAGACAGAAGACAAGGATATATGGTCCATGATGAAGAAGAAGGTACTAGAGGATACAAACAACAAAGAAAAGGCACAAGAGGTTTCTCGGTTTGAAATCTTTATTAGAGAAACAGGATAATCTATACAGGAGGATCAGTCGAGTTTTGAAATCCCAGTTCATCTATCTACACTGGATTCCTTGGAGCCCATCAAAGCCATTGTACTCATTGACCCTGGATGTACCCATTCAAGCATAGATCAAGAATTCATTAACAGGCACCAGATCACTATGAAACCTTTGGAACATACACAGATCACTCTAAATGCAGATGGTAGCCATAATATGCATGGAACAATAACACATACAGTGGATCTTCTAATGAAGATAGATAACTATCGAGAACAAATCACCTTTGCGGTTACCAAATTACATGGTCATGCCCTTTTCCTAGGACATGATTGGATCCTCAGGTTGATTGGCGAAAGAAAAAACTCACCTTTGATCGCTACCAACACTTTTCCATTCTCAGAGCAGGAGCAACCCAAGCCACAGAAATTGCCATAATATAGAAAAAGAAGAAGAAAAAGAAGATATGGCAGGAGACAGTACCCAAGGAGTTCCACGACTTCAGAGAAGTCTTTACCAAGGAATTATTTGATACACTACCGGAATTCAGAAAATGGGATCACAAG
>QGOD01000823.1:4066-15092 GCA_003313065.1 Sarcodon sp. MG97
CAACAGAGCTCACCCCACCAGTATGTCCAAAGAAAGTTTTTGAACATGACATCCCAAAAATATCCCATAACTTGACCATCTTGTCTGCGAATCCCGATATGACTTGGCTTCCTACATCTGTCCAGCAAACGGCCCACACCTGATCCAAACGACCCTTCAAAATGCATCGACAATCGCGGAAGGGCATATTCCAAATTCGAACGGTATGATCAAATGAACCGGATGCAATCATTGTTCCGCAAGGCGAGAATGCGATAGACCTGACGCCGGCAGTATGTCCTTCCAAACAACTAACAAGGCCGCCAGTCTGTAAATCCAGAACAATAACCTTGCCGTCCATACATCCTTTCATTAGGAGTGTATCGTCGGGTGAAAATGCGACAGACTAAGTAGTTTCGCTTCCAGGCAAGATGGTCCAACGTTGTCCTGTGATAATCGCAAAAATCTCCACAAACCCATTTTCGCCAACTGTAATCAAGTCATCCTTGTGTGAAAATGCGATGCACCATACGACACCTTGTGTCTCGGTCGCTCTCGTACACGCATCCCACCCCTCGTCGATTGCATTGAAAAACTTGACGTCCGACGAGACGTGGTCTCGATATAACGCTCGAACGAGAGAAGATTGCAGGAGACCATGGTAGCGCAGAATAGTATATAAGGAGTGCAGATACCTCGATGGCATCGAAAAAGCGTAGGATGAATCTCTCAGTATCTTTTACGATAACTGACAGATATGTATTAGGCAACCCAACCTGGGAATAAGTCATTAATAAGCAGAGATCAACAACACGACCAGGCTCACATCAATTACCCAAGTTATTACGTCTTTAACGGAATGTAGTGCGCAGCGCAAATCACCTATGATGCTTAGGACCTCAAGCCATGGTAGTAGATGATGTTTGAGAAACAAGTCCAACAACTTGATAACATTTGCCGAGGTCATTAATATCCTCGTTTATGGCGTATGGGGGTAGTTCACATATATTTTTCCTCAACGATTTGTTCATCAGCACGAGACAGCAAGTCCCAAGCTTCAAATGGTACACCGAAGGCTCGATGTAGAATCTTGTGTCTACGCAACGAGTCAGATCAGTGAAAAAATCTGCAATAGATTTGTGGCAAATCCGTATAGCCTCGAATTCAGAATCTGGAACAAAAAAGATGGAATGGAGCGAATCTGCGGCAACCCATACGGTATCTGATGACGCATTCAGTATCGCTGCCAGGCTTACACATGACAGTGGATTAAAGACCAGCACGATGGAGGCGATCACCAGTCGCAACTGCTCAAAGAACTTGCTATCTTCTATATCGACGTCCTTGAAGCTCTGGAGTAAAATCTGAAGATAGGTCATATCGATGTCTGATTTCCCTTCGTAAGCGGTACTATCCAGTCTATTAGTCAAGGCAGCCTTGAGAATCATGAGACCAGATAAATTTGACGATGACTTTTGCCACGATAAACAAGCCAGAAGATTTCTGGACTAACGCGGCGATCTCTCGATCCATAGGCCATGGTACAGTCGCATTACCATGAGTCCTCTGTACAATAATTTCTGAGAGACGAATCCGAAGGTAGAGCTCTATGTCATGGTCTACAGATGCGGCGATCTCGTGCAACAACAACACTTCTGTGTGCGGTAGTAATAGTGAAAGACGCCAGTTCGAATCTGCATTTCTGGTCTACCCGTAATGAGGAGTTTGACGAAAGGCATGATATCAATCTGTTGCGCCAACAGCGAGAGAATTGCCGAAGCCTGTTGATTATCTTCGCATTCGTCAAGAGCAACTATGACAATGGTGATAGAAAGCTCTGTGGACTTTGGTGGTTGTACAAGAAGATTATGAAGCTGGATGGCTAACGATTCGTGGCCTACGTCTGGGCTAGACTTGATGACTGGAATGAGAGCATCCCTAAACCCTGAGTATTGGTATGCGAGACAGTATGCCAAGGTAAGAAATATGAGGTGGATGTTGCGTCTATCGTCAAAGTCTCGGGAACAAAAGGAACTTGCTCCAAGTCGCTTCTTTGCAAATGAAATTTCAGCAAAGGTTTGGGCGATCGTTGATTTTCCGCTACCCGCACTCCCGTTCAACCAGTAAAGCCCTTATTTGTGGAATCCGCTTCCCAATCTTGAATAAGTTGCAGCCCTCGCGTTCGGGTGCCACTCAAACATCTTTCATGGTTGCCAGACCAATAGCCTGCACCCCTGATATGTGGTAGTTTGTCGAGAAGAAAGAGGTCTGCTTTCAATGACAATCAGATGCGGTCAAGACCAACTTGACGTGAGGATACCATTATTCTGTCAAAAAAAAAACTGATTAAGCGGTCATTGTCTCGCCCCGACAGTTGATACACCTGTGAAACGTGTCTTATGTGCAGATCTCCCGCAACATCGTTGAACACCCCGTACCTAGCGTCGACACCTTTGGCATTTGCAAAGGATCCAGGGCGGGGAGGACTTGCTGAGGGTGAATGCTGTCGAACTTGCCTGACGAGCTGAAATGATCCTGCGGGACGTGATAGGCTTGGAATTTGTTCCTGTGTCGTATGCTGCCGATCGATCTGGAGAGAAGCCTAAGCAGTACATAAAATCAGGGCCAAGCTTATAGTTTTTTTGTCAGACAAACTTCGTAAACAAGCAGCGCACCACGAATTTGTTCCACATAACTCGCGAACACTTGTTCATCGTGGGTACTGTGGGCAGTCCCTTCCATCTTCTGACGAGATAACTGGATTAGGCCTTCCGGGATTCTATGGAGGGCGCTGTGTGTATAGTGGATGGACTGAAATTTATAAGGAAAAAAAACCACGGCCCTCTGAAGCTTGTTACTCCTTTTCGACTCGTTCGCATCTTTTGTCTGCTGTAGTGCCATGTGCTCGAGGGATGTTATCGTACTGGACACGTCCTCATTGCCTGTGAACTGCTTGAACAAGATGTGAGATAGAGTGATGTAAATCTGGTTCCGCTTACATTAAGTGTCTTCATAATGGAAATGCTACTGCTAAGTGTATCCTTGAGAGAACAGGAAGCGTCTGCAGTTTCGCCAGACATGCTGGGCGCGTTCTGACAAGCTGTCGTTGCACTTGTTGATTGCTGATTCTGTCCTGAGGAGAAGTCTCCTAGTAGATCAGAGAGTTGTGAAGACTGGCAATGTTTTGTCGTCGTGGTTCGTGATTATATTTGAGCCTGGATAGGAGATGAAGCTGTAAGGCGGTATTGGTCGGATACTGGCCAAGGTGCTGGCTAGAGCGCGACTTTGATTCGAGTCTGCTAGAACGAAGGCAAATGGCAAGAGTGAGAATAGATTTGAAGTTGCGTAAATAGGCAGAATGAACGCCGTTGTGGTATTAGTCGATGACAAAATAAAACCTGGAAGATAAACCGGTCGCTCGCAAAACTGCAAGTTGCACAACTGACTGCTCCGAGCCTCCGACTACTAGCTGAGAATATCATTGCCAACAACTACCCCCCATCTCACTGGACCAAGCCTGGACCACTTGCAAATGATGACTTCCAAGTTCAGCTTGCACGCCGAGTACAAACTCTCCTGCCATACGCGATTGCCTCCATTACTGCGAAGGGACCACAACAATTCAATATCAAGCGACTCAGGCTCGAGCCTGGATATCCGCAGCCTTTCAGGGGATCCAAGTATCATACCTTTTCACGCGAACAACCACGATTATCCGAGCCATCTGAATACTAGTTGATTGCTCCGTTGCAACCTATAAGCAGTCAGCTTGAAAGGTTTGACCTGAACGGGCGAACTCCTTCGGATTGAGCCACTTCTATTGACACGTTGCGGCACCTTCAAACGAAAACAGCTGACGACTCCTCTGACTGATCTATCTTGTCCTCAGTTATGGTCGGATATAAAAGCATCAATCACAGGAGTGGTCAAGTCAATACCGTAACAGATATTTTATCCGGTTCCTTGGATGTAACAGGTTTACTTGGCGCATTGATCCTCCCTCCTATGGAGTTTCTGTATTCAGGCTCATCCCAAGAAATATTTAATCAACATTTTAGTCCATTGCTTGCTGATGGGAGGTGGCAGGTAATAGTACTTGAAAGATGTTTCCCCACTTGTTGATGAGATATCTGTGCAGATGGAATTCTTAATTTCGTCCAAGAAACACGTGAATGTTCGTTTTTTTGCCAAACCCATTCCAGGAGAATGTCTGCCTGCCGATGGCCATCTCCCTGGTCTCTACGAAGTAACGCTCTCGGTACGAACTTCCAAGGAGCATGCGATTTCTCAAATTGATCATGTGTGCTTAGTTCGTTGTTGCAGGAGTTGAATCTAATCCGACTAAGCTCCACCGCGAAAGATGGAAGCCTTATGAGAAGCCTGAAGACGCCGTATGTATTGAAAAATGGATCAGTAAGGCTGGATTAGAATGCGGGATAAGGTTTGGGATGTTGACGCATAAGAGCGAAGTTCCCTTCAATACTCAACATGGAGGTGGTCTAGGTCACGATCGGATGTCGTCACAGTCAATTGGTCGATTGAAACAAGCTCAAAGGAGATAACCTGGATGCCTCGTTCTCCTTTTGACCAGATTGTCGAAAAATTATTCGACGACAAAGACTCAAGTGACGTAGTGTTCATCATAACTCACCCAAGGCGGCACTCTCAACATGAGGAATACATCTATGCTCACACAAAGATCTTATCTGTCTGTTCCGAGTATTTCAAAACGAGTACAGTGTATTCGTCAATTTTCACAGTCGATATATCCCTAACCTAACTTTGTAGTGTTTCAATCGAACTTTTCAGAAGGGGCCCCTTCATCTGGCAGCGATGACACATCCAAGGAGGAACTGGGAGCTGACGAGTTGATGTACTTCTGCGACTCTGATTATGAAGATGACGAGGTAATCACGACGATCTTTCTCTAGGATCCCAGAACTAATATGCGTCGAGTTCAACAGGCCACTACTACATCTGAAGTGCAAGGTAACCCTACTCGCAAGGGGGTTTTGCTCAACTCAAACACAAGAAAAGTTCGCATCGCAAGCACCTCGTTAGTATAAATTTTTCAACATGCTGCCCCTTTAAATTATCTCAATAGCCATAAAACGTATCGTGCAATGCTTTACTTTCTGTACACGGGGTACTAAGTTGTTTTCTACAGTTTAGAGAAAAATATCTCACAGTTGTATATTCTAGATCGTACTCATTTTGCCCTCCCACATCATCTTACAAAGCACAAGACTTGTATTCTACCAGGAAGGAATATAATGCTACTAATTCGTGCATTGTTTCCCCACATGGATTTGCAGGCATCCCTTCTTCAAGTGCAAAATCGATGTACCGACTCTGTCACAGTATGCGCAGCGGGTTTTCTCCGGATACTTGTGTTATTCACCATGTTTACAGGACTTGGCATTCCAGAACTCAAGAGGGCGGCTCTTGAGTACATAAAATCCTCGCTCACTCCTGAAAATATTTTGACTGAATTCTGCTCGACTTTTACCCTGAATTTCGACGAAGTTCTTCAGATTGAACAGAAATATTTGATCAGGCATTGGGTATATCGACGTTTCATATTTTTGTCTCCATTCATGATCTGATGTGTAAGTGCTGTATTTCAGACCGAGGTCAAACACACCCCGGAATTCCGGAAGTTCATTCTTGGATTATTCGAAGAACAGCAGAGTGAACAGATGGGCAATGCATGGGTTGAAGTTCTCTTGAAATTTTGTGCTTCATAGTTACGTTTACCAGCACACTTTGTATGGATACTTTGAATCGTAAAACCTCTTGTCTATATTTCTTGTTAAAATAATGATTCACTTGAATCAGGATTGGCACTTGTGGCCTCATGACTTTTCTTCGCTTGGACATAAACTACTAGGAGTATCCAGGCACGATCAGCGCTGACAAAGATATATTAGTGAAACGATTCAAGATTTGGAGATCGCCCTCCTTGTAGCCGCCGGTTGTCCACATATTAGGACCCCGGGGCCGGCCATGGGTATGTATCTCAGTGAATATTTCATCCGGATAGGACCGACGCAGCTTAAGGGACCGCTGTGGTAGCGAGACGTTCTCCGTAGGTAGCGGCTGGAACAGCAGAAGGCCTCATCCCGAGATCTTGTACGTGTGGCTGCCATGGGTTGAAAGACACAGACATCTCGTCTGGCAGAGGTTCCAAACGAGCATACGAACATTCATCGATCATCTGCTGGAGGGGCATTCGCAAGATTTGTCAAGACATTCATTGCAAGATACGCCGCTTGTATAGAGCACGGCGGTTTGGTTAATTTTGGAGAACAGGCGTTGGCTGAGGTTAGATAGAATAGAGTCTGACTCGCAGGCAGACACCGCCCATGGTATTATTTCGAAGGTCTTGGCGAGCGTCGACAGGCATATATCTGGGATGGCTTGGCGTATGCGTGCAAATCGTGGGCGAAGCATCTCCGCTTCGCTCCCCAGGGTGGCGACAATGTCGGACAGATTCTCGAGTTACTGGAATTCTTTTTCGAACATCATCTATCGCCATGGCTTGAGACTTTGAGCATCATGGGTGATATAAGCTATGGAATTTCCTCCCTTCGTGACATAAGAGACTGGTTGGTTAAAGTGAGTCTCTACACGATGCTGTTTTCTTCGTTTATTGAGCATCCGTTTTTAGATTGGCTCACCTGGCGCAAGTTTGCTAGCTGTGATAGAGGATACCGAATCATTCGTGCTGACATTCTCTGATTCTATTGAAGCCTCTGTTTCTCGTGTATACCAATGTGAATCATCCTGGTCTCCCAAATCACCTCTCGTTCAAGCACTTGGGAAGAAGTCTTTACTTGAGCGTGGCCCAATCGCCGCGTGCTTGCTACAGTGATACGAAGACTCCACTCTGTGTACGAGCTCGTGCCTTGCTCTACTCAGACTAACAGTTGCCGAAGCACAAGACTTGGCGTTACACCGTTGCTTACCCAACCACTCAGGCATCTTTGCGCTTGTCTTGCTGAAAAGGAAAAATGTTTACACTACAGTGTTATATTAGCTGTATAATAAACAAAACCTATTCCATGGTTACAAGTGTTAATGTCACTACAGTCGACTTTCGGTCGAAGTTTGCAGCAAACTTTCTGCCTCTTCTAATGTAGGGTATGGGGGATCAAGCTGAATGGTCGATGGAACGTCCGTGTGAGCCATGGAAACGTTGGCGCCAAACGAATACCTAAAAATAATATTAATAAAAGTGCACAATGGCTATTCATGAGTCATGCTTGTCAAGAGATAGAGTTTCAACTGCACCCATGATACTTGAGGTATATCATAACAGAAAGCAGTCCAAGATTGATTTGTGACTGTTGCAAACAGCCTCAGGCTTGAGGCCCGCGTATGCTGGAGTGTCTATGCCAGTGAGGTCTTTCTGTGACTCTGCGTGTACAGTTTGAGGTTGTCACTTGATAACCCCGTTTGGGATAGTGTTTGTTTCTGATCGTTTGGAGAATTATTGACCCGTGCCCAGCTGCGGCCTGAGCGAGCCTTTCGTTCTGATTCTACCTCAAGTACGGTCTTTATAACGGAGGTTTGTACTTGCAAGAGCAACTGAAGGTCTTGAGCGCAATGAAGTCGCTAGCTACGTTGTCATTGTTTTGCTTTGCCAGGACCGTCTGCGCTCAATACCAACTTGTTCGCCAATACTCGGGCTCCACTTTCTTTCAGGGATGGTCTTTTTACGGAAACTACGACAACTTGACCAATGGTGCGTATTTTCACTTGAATGCTTTCCGAATTCAGATGGATCAGTTTTCATGTCTTTTTAGGTGATGTCTGGTACCTTGATCAGACAAACGCCACAAACCAGAAGCTAGCGTATGTTAATAGCGCCGGAAATGCTATTATCAAAGTCGATAATACCACCAATGTTCCTTACAACCAAAAAAGAAATTCGGTTTGGGTCTTTGTCCTGTTTGAGTTGCCTTCAACATATCATCCATGTTCCAGATCCGTGTCATCACGCAAGACGCGTTCCCAATAGGAACTGTCATACTTTTCGATGCAGTGCACGTGCCATATGGTTGCAGCGTTTGGCCATGTACGCGTTCACCAAGTTGAATATCTTTCTGGACAATGAGCATTTATATATTTGCAGCTTTCTGGACCGAAGGAGCCAACTGGCCACAAGGTGAATTTTCCTTCTCTTATTAAGGTTCTTCTTTAACGAATCAAAAACAAGGTGGAGAGATCGATATCTTCGAAATGTGATCAAGCCGTCCATCAAAACCTTCCATTCTTACTGATCTTATGTTCAGGGTCAATTTAATGACTCATAATCAGATGGCGTTGCATACACTACCCGGGTGTATGAAGACTACAGGAACGACTCAGACCGGAACAGAGGGATCCCTAAATTGCTCCGTCAGCGCTGGCACAAGTGGTGCTGGCTGCATTGTTACTGATGCATCCAGTGACAGCGTTGGAAGTTCCTTCGCACAAGCCGGAGGTGGTGTATGGGCAACCCAGTTCGACGCTTCAGGTGAGTTGCCCACTGAATTTCCCATTCCATTGCTGATGAGCAACTGTTCACTCATTAGGTGTTTTGTAAGTTGAATTCGCATATGTGTGGCTGTTTGTTATATGACGAACCTTTTCCGCATAGTATTTGGTTCTGGAGTGTACGTTTTCTTGATCGAATCCAATCTGTGTTTGTATTCACCAGAAGATAATAATTTAGCGGGCAAACGTCCCATCCAATATCAAACAAGCAATATCCTCGTCTTCCCTCGATGTTTCTTCCTGGGGCTCACCGTCGGCTTCATACCCCTCCACCAGCTGTAATATGTCCCAGTTCTTCACTGCTCAACAGCTTGTGCTAGACATTACGCTCTGTGGAGACTGGTTGGTGCCATCTATCTCGTTTATAAATGCTTCTCATTCGTCGCCACAGGGCAGGCTCCTCGAGCGTCTACAACGCAACTTGTTTGAATACTGGGACCACTGGTATTTGTGTAAGTTTTCCTTGTCCGGTTTCAGAATTCCTGACCAAACACCATTTCTAGTACAACGATAACGTTATCGGGGCCGGAAGTCCTCACTATGACAATGCATACTTTGAGATTTCTTATGTTGCCGTTTTCGCTCAAGGCTCGGTAGCTTCTTCTGTGTCTGCATCTCTCGAGACGAAAACGCTGCCTTCTTCGTCCTCGACTTCATCTTCGAGCAAACCGACATCATCCACTGGAGCTGGCACACGCTTATCATGGTCGTTTACTTTGGCATTTGTTGCAATCCTTGCATCAGTACTACTTTGAAGTCGCTCAACTGGACAATTATATATAGCGTTGCTACTATTTCTTGAAATTGGAAGTACATACCCTATATGAGAGCATATTTTACAAGGACTGGGTTTATTTACAGGTACTTAGTATGCTGTGTTGTGAGTGCTGAAAGCTCCCACAGTAAGGCAGCATCAGGACACTACGCATCACGGTCAGCGTCAGAATCAACATGTTGCAGGCTTGCAGCTAAATACTTGACACTGAAAGTGTGGATGCTCATCTTCTTCTCTCTCTTGACTCCCACAATGACCCAGAGGGTTGTTGTTACTCTTTCAACTGAAACTTGATCATGATGAATATGTATCATATACTTGGTGATCCTTCATTCTGGGCTTATTTCCACAGACCAATCTGAATTCACCATTTTTTGTCATGATGTCTTTCACAGGCAATTTGTGCTTGATATTGTCCACTCCAATTTTTACATACAAAGCTGTCACCCAAGGGCCAACAGGTACAATCATGCCCATTGTGCACAGTTTCATAGCCTTGATAAGACTCAGTAATACTATCCCCCTGCATTTATAGGTATATCTCTAATAATGCAGTTTTGCATCTGTGAATGTTCAGCACTCACTATCTCAATGTCTTCACTGTATTCCTTGGCCCATACAACACCTCAATAAAGTATTTCCTGGTTGTCAGCACTCTGTTACTAGTCATTATCCTCAGTTGACAGAAACTATATAGTATAATTATCTCTGCCCTTCCTCTGCAATTGCCTAATGAGTTATCTACTTGTATAGGACTTGGCTAGAAAAGAAAGACATAATCAGGACTATAAGTCCAATGCTTGTGATTATCTTGAATAGTTTCTTTACCTCTATATAGCTCAACTATTGCTTCACTCTTATGGAAATTCTCTGGTTATTTTTGCAAATTCTCAAGCTATTTGTTGAGATTTCTCAGCTGATAGGAATATACCAAATAGATAAGTGGGACACCTGGATCATCATTTATTATTTAACCATTTATATAAACATTATTTTCAATATTAGAAATTGGATTTTATCAAGTAAGTCTTGTAAATATAGTATATGGGTAAGAATCACCAAGTTACAAGATGGTAACTATGAGTATTTATAGTAAAATACACCTTGATATCATGAGTCTTCAAACTTAAACTAAGCTATATTATTGATTTGTGAGAAATTTCAATACTCCCTCTAGCTCACAATCTCCCATCCCACTCTATCTACATCCAGTGATCTCCTTTATCAATACCAATGCTAGACCAATTTCTCCAACTCAGACAGGTATTCAAGAGCCAGTTTGACTAGATTGCAAGATTGGTATGTGTAGATATGAATTATTATCTTCTTTCATCTATATATGGATATAAAATACATTTTTACACATCTTAAATTGCTAGAAAAGGTAGCTATTATATATCTAGAATTGCTAAAAAGGTAGTTATTATAAAGCCCAGTTTTCCGGCTATGTTTTTCTTTTTCTTTTACTCGATTATTCAGATATATTATCTCACGCCCGGCCCATTGCCTGGCCTAGGAGTATCTCAGTTCTGAACCCACTTCCTTTTATATCGTTTTCCTCTCACACATTAGTCAAGGCCCCACTCCACTTCCGCTTTGTTCTGCCTTTGACTCACCTTTAGTCTTTTCTCTTTTCCTTTCCCCTTTCGCTCCCCTATTTCACCTTTAGGGTTATGGTTAGTAGACTTACTATAAATAGGGTTCCTAGCTACCACTGTAACCTCAGAGTTG
>QGOD01000098.1:21706-37567 GCA_003313065.1 Sarcodon sp. MG97
AGCATCTGGATCCTTGGGAATGGAGAAGGATGTTCCCCGATTTTATGTCGCTGTAGATGAGCTCATTCTCGTGTGATTACATGCTAGAGAGTGGAGATCCTGTGCAGAGTTCGTCGTCAAGACTTGCCTCGTGCCGGATCATGGCTCGCTCAAGCTGCGCATTATTTGCTCCGCAACCACCAAAGAACATCCGCCTCTGGAAGACGTTGAAAATGGAAAAACACCCTTGCAGTCGTTTGCAGAGGCAATCGTTCATGATTTCAAGGGATGCTTTCGCTTTCTCAAGCGCGCGCCCCAATGCGACCAGTAGCTACTCAGAGTGGCTTTGTACACGAGTCCCTGACGAGGGCACAACAAAAATTACACTCCGATCCAGGTGTCAACTCGAAGGCCGCACTCGCGAAAGTACGGAGCGGCCATGATATATTAAGGTGTTTGCTTGTGGGTAATCGGTGACAATGTATATACCCTACGCTGGCCAAAGAACAGAAACGGGCAAGATTGGTTATGGATTACAGACTGTGGTTGTCCTTCCCTCGATATTGTAGATGACGTCAACTTACGGACAGTTGAACACGTTACTTTTGATTCCGCCCAAACCGACTTCAGATTGGGACTCAGAGAACCTAAAACAACCAAAAATGTACTAATTTGATATTCCCACGGCATCAAATTTCCGAACAAGATGTTTAAAACAGCCGTAAGATATCAAGGCATGGAGAGAAAGGTGGCAATGGACGATGCTAAATCTTATGTCCGTTCACCCTCCACCTTCTTATGACATGCTGGGCAGCCCTCCCTTAGTCTTGATCGAACGACCGACGCGCTATATCAACTCTTCATCAATGATGATATAAAACAAGCAAGAAATACGTACAACGCGATCTTCCCACCAACTCCAGTGTCAGCTGGCTTGCCAATTCTCATCTCAAATAGGGTGGACGCGGACTGGTGTGGTAATGAATCTCCGCCGTTTACGCACTTGGCATGAACTACATGTCGACACAGGAACATTAAGATCAAACCTTGAGGGTTCTGATGCAAGGGTAATGAACATATCGGACACAACATCTTGCCTAACCTCGAAGAGTCAATAAATCATACCATACGAAGGATTTAAAGTCTGACCGCTCAAAAAGAAGCCACACGTCTGGTTCATATGTAGTTTCTTCACAAGCACTGCGCAATCTCCGTCTAGTATCGTCTGACATCCTTCCAATAAAGATATCTGGAGATTGAAATCCTGCAGAATTTTGATTAGAGCTGACTTTAATCCAGGAATTTCGAGTCCATTTTTAATACGTCGGATTAATCGCACAGGATCGATTTCAGCTCCAACGTTTTCCAGTAAACCCCTAATGAAAGCTAAAAAAGAGAGTCAGATAAACCCTTCGAGTCCCTTTGAAATAGTCACGTACATGGTCTTGTTTCCGAGTATTTGAGGAGATCCTCCCACAGATCATCATCATTTTGTTCTTTAGCGAAATCGATCGCCTAGCAAAGTTAATGGGTATTAGGAGGAACAGGTTTGAAACATACTGGCTCACCCGGTTCACATCTCCCAACCTTTCTATTATGAGAGTTAAGGCTTGCCTATTGTTGCCCATCCGACCCAATAGGAACACCATCTCTGTCACCAGGTCCCGCCCTTTGCACACCCCATACGCCTTGATACAAATTCAGAAAGTTTAAAGCATGATAGTTGGGACTCGATTATTACCTGTTCCAGGCTGTAGTAGTTACTTGCCCGAAGGAAATCTATTAATCTACGAGGTGCATATTCCGCATATAGCTTGACCTATCGCAAATTAAATCGTTGCAATCACAGAATCCTTCCCCACTTACTTGGGTATCGGCGAAATCGGCAGCCAAGCCGGAATCTTTGCCAGACAACGCATGAAGATAGAGGAACAGGAAATACGGATTGCCTTGTAGTTGTTGAACAACGCGCGCAACCTAAGACACGAGATCGTAAGAAAGTGAAAACCGAAAATTAAAGGAACGTACTCACGGGTATCGAATAGGTATGGTCCACCAACAACGTGATAGCAGGACTTGGGGAGATATCATCTGTGTCAACTTGTAGCCCCTCAGCTTGATCCTTTTCCCTCTGTTTTTCCACCAACTCCTGGTCAAACTCTACAAGGAGAAGAGCTTGATCTTGTACGTCTGTGAATAAATTGTTGTCCCGAATCAGGTCAAAAACATTTGGTTTTCTCAACCGTATGAAAAACTGCAGGGCTTTTCCAGGCTGGCGATTCGCGATATAACTGTAACAGAGATTTGTGAATGTGTACACGTGAATGTAAAACATGAACTAACAGCTCTGCAAGACATTCCATGAGTATGATTGTGTCAGGTGTCGTGGAAACGATTTTGGAGGAGGAGGGTGCACGATCCAACTCTGATTGCAGCGCTACGATGACAGCAGAAACGTCATATATTTCCTTGGGCCAGTCCTTGATCGTTTCGAACAAGGCCTGTCGATCATGAGCCATAAAGTAGGCTAAAACCATCTCATATACTAGATGACTCAGCCTTGGAGAATCAGTAGGCACGAACGGAATGATAGCCTGAGGAATGTTAGCAAACGATATAATTTGTCATCATAACGGTCCTCACATGTAACTGCTGCTTTTTGGCGAAGAGGAATATCCAGTTCTCCCAACGCTTGACATCTTGACCGCAAACTTTCGGACACAGATGTGCAGCTTTGGCAAAGTCGCCTATGTAATAAAATCAGTCAAATTCCCATCAATGAGATTTTATTGAGCTCACGTTCGCTGATCAGGTGTTCCACGTATCTCTGCCCAATGTCAACTGCATTGATACTCTCTGTGGTAGTTTCCTCCAACTTTTCAACTTCTTCCAATGCCTCTTCGTAACGCTTCTGATCCACCAACCAAGCGATGTGATCTCTTTTGTCCCTGGGTCTCACAATGACCAAGTCTTGAGGACTCAAAACTATGTAACACCTGCATCCACCGGTCTCCGAATCCACCTCAGCTAGACAATAATCGTTGCAGCCCCAAGATTGGAATCTGCTGATGGTGAGAGCATCAGCCGCCAATTCTTCGCCCGCACGAGAAATGATCCTTAGTTCTGGTCGCTCTGCTGCTTTCCTGGCTTGCTGAGCGCGGTCTTCAGTTGCCTCATGTAGGAAAGAAGTATCAGGCGGTGTATACGCCAAGATCAGCAACGATGTCAACGAATTAACTTCAGAGCCCGATGGGTGAGGAACGATCCCAGCAATCATACAGTCAAGTTGGAATACGGCCGTGATTTCAACGATCAAAGGCGGGAGATTAGCAGATGCAGACGAAGTAGATGTGCGAGGTCGCGCGCGAATGCGAGCAACCTTGATATGATCGGCCCAAGCAATTAATAGAGTCGAATCGTCTTGCCAGTGCATGGTACACTTGAATAAATCGGCCCGAGGGCTGTCGGGAGGTCGTTCGATATGCGTTATTCGGGTTTGCGAGGCTGTGTCGTAAACCTTGACGCCCTGTAAAGCTCCGATGAATACTGGTGAGCCCTGGTATATTGTCTCCTTACCAAGTCGTTTGACCATGATATCAAGTTACCTCTCCACCGGGCCTGCCACACAGGACCCTCTCCAGAGTGCAATACCGTCTCCTTATGTCCTAACCATCCCTTCTCATGCAGTATCAGTGTACCGGC
This sequence comes from Sarcodon sp. MG97, assembly GCA_003313065.1. Lineage (NCBI taxonomy): Eukaryota > Fungi > Basidiomycota > Agaricomycetes > Thelephorales > Thelephoraceae > Sarcodon > Sarcodon sp. MG97. The sequence goes on from QGOD01000098.1 coordinate 25,388, forward strand.
CATTCCCCCACATACAAAGGCACGTGTTCCTCGTTTGGCAAAGTTCGGCTCGAGAGCAATGGTACGCATGGGACGCTTTTTATCAAAGGCATATGATTCTGGGCCAGATAGCGAATGAACGACGATTTGCCCTACGGAACAACGCTGGATTCAATATGCGGCAGAGGCATTAAGTGGTAGCTCACCATCTATCGAGGCGGTGGCAACAAAGTCTGCAGTGACGTCGAGTGATATATCAACGATGGACGCCATATGGGGTTTGAAAGACTTGATTCTTTTCCCTGTAAGGTCCACGGCGTGGACAATACCACCATGGGTGCCGAAGACCTAAATCTGAATTAAGCGGTTGATAAGGTTTACAACAATAAATATACGTGCAATGAGCTTTTCCGAAACGGCCAACGCAGATGCAGAATCCTTTTGCAGCAGATCTGGAACTGCGCCTCCCAGGCGTTCGTACTTTAAAGCGGGCTCCTCTTCATCTTCATCTTCATCTTCCTCTTCCTCTTCTTCAGTGTACTCTCCTTCAGAATCACTGTCTTCGTTATTGACCATGGCCGAACCGTTGGCCTCTGCTGGTGAGTCAGCGGCCGGGTCATCATCGTCTGTCGTGTTTCGTGTTCTGGATTCTTCTTCGGGATTGCTCGCAGAGTCTGGATCCATCGCCCCAACCTCTCCCTCATCACCACTGAGCTGTTTTGTAGGGCTGTCCATCAATAAGTCGATCTCATTCTTCTCGTCAGTTGCAAGCAATGCCGACGGAGACATGTAGATGAAGGGAGTCTCGAACCAAGATCACCATATATGTATAATAAGCGCCTATGATTTGTAATTATCACAGTGAGAGGAGTCTATCGCTATAGTATACGTAGCAAACAAAACATTCGCTAACATCTGCAACTAGAATGAAAAGCTGTCACAAACCAGGGATAAATTCACGGAGACTGTATTCGACGGGTTTTGAATTCATGCACCTGAAGTAGTTGGACAGTCGAAGAGGTGATTGAAATATTTTGTTTGCCTGTGTGATCACCAGATGCACAGAAATACATGGGATACCGGATATTATATATCTTTAGTGCAGTTGTAGAATTATCCAACAAAAGTGAACATATTTTAATAAGTACAACGGAAATACACAACTGTAGATATCTCTCAAACTACTGCACAACCTGAACACAAATTCGTCACCGAATCGTAAAGCGAAATAATCAAACGAAAAGAAGTACTGCATAGAGTTCTCCGTTTGGGACTTCATGACGGTATGCATTGGTTGGCAGTCTCGGGACAAATCACCATGAAACCAATACAGGGAGAAATTCAGCATAAAAAATCTACTTGCATTGTGGTATAAGTTCAATAATACTGGGGTGAAACGATACTACACAGGGCGAAATAATTCACTTGACGTGGCGATTGCTCCCTTTTTTTTTCGCCCCGATATATGTGGTGAAAGTCAAACTTTACCTTCGTCCATGTCGAAATTCGCCATGTATTGGTTTCATAGTGAATCTGGTGCTCGAACTGTAATTGCACAACATGATTCGCTTCACTGGGCGAGCACCGCGTAACAAGCTAGGCTCTCCTTCGACGCGGTCATAAAGATGCATCTCATTCAAAACCCTCACCTCGAGCGCAATATCCTGTATTGGGACTGGCCTGGCTCAAAGTATGACCCATCGGAAGACACACCCCAGGACCAGATAACTCGATGGTGTAAAAACGTCTTATGTTTGCGTGTTATATCACACCGACGTTGAAATAACTGAGAAGTAAATCAAGCTATGTTATCGTAAATGATGCGCACATTCAACTTTTGTTGTTGCCTTTCCAATCTCTTCCTGGTGGCCTCCTGCTCAATAGAAGGCTTCTGTTTGTGAAGATACTTGCCAACTAGAGAGCCCGCCCGAGTGATCAATGCCTCGTAGATATTATTCCAAGCTGAAGAAGGAGCCACATCTATCTGGATCCAAAAATTCAGAGCTGTGCACTGAATACTGGTGCCAGCACTTGCAGCTTCAGATGAAGTAGCTGTGTTGACGAAAAAATTCTCTCTACCAATCAACTTTACCAGACGTACTGACTTGTGCGAAACGTCACGAAACGTGTACTAAGATAGAAAAAGCGGTACATACTGCTACTTGGAGCTTCACATGCGGACGCCGCTTTGGAGTTGTAGTCTTCTTTACGAGACGCTTTTTTGGTCGTAACTATTGCATTCCTTGAGCATTGATGTCGCTTTCGTCATGGGCATCGTGGTCATTGTCGTGAGGCCTGGATTTTTCCTGAAGTACCTGTTTGACAGTGGCATAGACATCCTTCTCTTAAGCTTGGTTTGTATCAGCCATCCCGTAGGCTCTGTGTCATAGGATCCAATAATGAAGCTTTTCCAAAGAGAGATTCAGGATTCGTCTCGAAGTAAATTATGAAAAATGCATGCATAACGATGGAGTTGAAGCTGGAGCACTGACGGAAGGATATTGCAGCCATCCCGGGCCATCGGCGTGGGAGCACAATACGATCGGTGTTTGAATTCACATTTGCAAAATTGCCAGAGATAGCTTAGGTTTAAGCTATCGTACCTTTCTTCATCATCCTCATAACCCAAGCACTGAGCTCGTTTTCTGGCCTATTTCCATGCCTAAATCAAAACGAGCGAAACTTGGTCAGGATCGAGCATTTTTCACAGATAACCAACTATATTGATTGCGCACTGCTGCCAGTCTCCTTGACAAAGGTTTCGAAGAAAACCAAGGAGCAGAAAAATTCTATGATAACTGAGGTGCGCTTTCCCACCTCCAGCCAATGTATCCGATCACCACGATGTGACTAATGAATGTGCCGTGCAACATCATCCAGCTTCAAGCAAACGCAGACAAGTGGAAATACTGTTGGTTGTTCCAAGTTGGCAATATGCGCAACTCCCATCTCAAAACCATCCGAAAGCTCTGGAAAGGGTATGTTTCCTCTGATCATCTTTCGCACATGTTTCCTAATCCGCACTACTCTACTATCTCCCCTCCAAGTACCGCACGAATGTTTTTCGGACGAAGTGCAGTTATGGCTAAGGGTCTCGGTGCAACAGTCGAAGAGGAACATCTCCCAGGCCTGCATCAACTATCGCGTGTAAGTGCAGATCACTCCCAGAACTCGCCCTACCGCACGAGACCGATCCGCCTCTCCTTCATCTCACAGCATATAAAAGGCCAGGTTGGATTATTCTTCACCGATACACCTCCAGACGAAGTCATCGCTTGGTTCGCTGATTTTCATCCGCTAGAGTTTGCTCGATCAGGCGTTCGGGCACCGAGAACAATAATTATCCCAGCTGGTGCCGTTATGCAACATCACTCTGATCCTCCAGAGCCTTTACCGCACAATGAGGAGCCCCAGCTAAGAAAGTTAGGAATGAGCACTACGATGAAAAAGGGAGTCCCCACATTGGAGAACCCCCACAGACTATGCGAAAAAGGAAAGAAACTGACTCCGGAACAAGCGCAGTTACTGAAGTTGGTTGGAGAAAAGACGGTGGAATTCAAAGTAAAGTTACGAGGACGTTGGGATAAAGATACAGGGACCGTTATCATGGGTCCAGACGAGGATGAAGAGATTGAGGATGATGTCGGTGCTGTTGTAGAGGAAGATGATGAAGTGATGAGTGAGTAGGAGATTTTGTCATGGAGCATGTGCTATTGTGCGCCTCGCGAGTATTGTTTTCTCGGCCAAAAAAGAAAGCGAGTATACAGATGCGCACTTGGATCTACGGGTACTTGTGTTTGTTGAAATAATGTATGTGTGTTCAACAGAATATCCGGTGTGAGTAGTTATAATCCGGTCAAGTTTAATGAGTGCAAGTTGTGGAACTCGTCGTCCAGTGTGAATATGAAAATTGAGAGCGTAGCTGTAGCTTTTTTGCACAAGATCAATCGCCCCAACTGTACATTTATATGTATATCTTCTGCACAGCGTACCGGTATGGCTTTGAACCAGGCCTAGTCTAATCGTTGTCTTCATCATCACTTTCAACTTTTCCGTCCACTTGTAACCCATGTACAAGGCCCAGAGCGACCCTTGCTGCAGCCTTTCTCCTTTCCCCATCGTCTCCAATTTCTGATATCTCCTCTTTCATAGTTTGTAAAGCACTAAAAACGCGTGACAAATCAAATGCAGAAAGCTTAAATTCATCGTCCCCGTCCAAATGTTCAAAGATGTGCTCGTTTGTGGATGGGTCTGAGGAGAAAGCTGGTGGTAAACTCGAAACCCCGAATAATTTTCGAGAAGTCGCTTCGATTTCTGCATGAGACGGTAAGTCTTCATCGTCATCTGTACCTTCACCTGGTCGGTCATGGCTTCTTGAAATATCTCCACCAAAGTCTGAGGCCAGTGACGTGTACGAGGCACCTGTATGCATTGACTCCAATTTCCTAGCCGGTCCCAAGAATGACGATGACGAAGATTCGTCTGTTGCAAGTGGCGCACCCACAAACTCGTCAAAGTCGTCTTCAAACCCATCAGCACCACCACTGTATCGTTGCTCTTCAAAGCTGAGAAGTTTTGTAGGAAGAACCTGGATCGAGTCTTTTGCATTCGAAATCGGGTTCCTTTCCAAGTCATCACCGCGTTGGGCCCAAGGGTCTTGTTGAGCCTGCTGCCGTTCGTCTTCCTCAAGCCATCTCTCAAATTCCTCCATTTCTTTCTGCATTCTACTTTTTCTTTTGTCCGCTGGCAAAGGACCCTCGTCTTCCTGTACAGACTCAGCTTGAATTAATGCGCACAGACCGTCTTCTGCTTCTTCGGCCCTTGCCCAGTCTAATAGTTCTCGAGCACGACTTTTGCGATTGGCATTAGAAGCGGATCGAGTCATCGAGGGCCACATGATGGTACTCAGAGCATCTACTACTCGTGCAAGCCCTGGGGTACCTGGATAATCGTTAGTCAATTAATTGAGAGGGATGTTGACATAAGAGAAGGGAATGATACTCAGCCTGTATCGTCCTCATCATCAATCACCCGCCGACCGCTGTCATTATTCCCATCGATATACTCAAACCCATGCGAGGACAAAAACCTGTCCATTCCATCATCCGCTTCTTCATTTGGTCGACTTTGGGTTTGTGAGTTCAGTTTGATAGCTAGGGCAACATCAAAATCATGTGAAGCCAGCTCTCTAGATAACAGCTCAATGTTGTCTTTGTAAGACTGCCAAACAAAATGTCATCGTATTTTGAGGACAAGGAATTCAGAGAGCCGCGCTTACTTCGCCTTGCTCCCAGACGAAGAGGATGGCTGGAACGCCTTCGACATGTTTCGCAGACAATTCTGATGTCGGCATTATCTCGAAGTGAACGTCAGCAGTGTAGTATTTGTTGGATATATTCCATGGGATAGTGTTTTGTTGGACGGTAGTGTCCGGAAGTGTTTTGCCTGTATTATGGGTGATGAAGCATAAAAGGCCTGACCACGACCATCATGTTTGTTAAGTGTTTCGTGGGAACAGACAGATATATAACGTACGCTGAACAAACCGATGGGCATGTGAGACGGAAGAGGAGATCGTTAGTATTCTGCAGGAGGCAGTGGCGGCAGTGGATGATGTGGATGACATGGGTTGATCGCCGTCTCTTACCCGTCGTCTACGAAATGATACGAGCTAGATTTAAGGGAGGCTTGTGGACTTATCAAAAGCTGATCTAGGAGTGGTCGCATTGCATACACATCACGACAATTGAACTTTAATGTACGTGACTGAAAAGACATCTAAAGTCCATCTAATCCAAGCTCGATCAAGCACCGACTTTTATTGCCGTAGCCCCATTCTCGAGCCCGTCGGCATACTGGAACTGGTCAGAGTTCTCATACTTTGAGTAAATAAAAATCATCAGTCGCGTGAGATATGGACAGTCCTGTGATATGTAATTGACCCACCTCCCACATATCGACGGCAACTTGACAACTCTCCCTGACAACACGCGGCGAGTCTTCTCTGACCATCCATTCTTTTAGGTAGGGTAATACTTCGGGAGTAGCGATTCCACCTAGGGCTTCGGCGGCCTCATGCCGAACCATATCTGATTCTTGACCATTCTCAAGAACTTGTATAAGGGAAGGTATCGAGTCGGGAGAGAGGAGCTGGCCAAAAACAAAGGCGATCTCGTGTCTGTCAGAAGGAGATATAGTCAAGCATGGCACGAGCAAGTGAAGGATGAGGTACTTGAACAGAGCACTATCATCGGTGAATCCAGAAGCGAGGGCCAGAACAGCCTCCCGGGTTCCGATATTTCTAAGTGCAAACATTGCGCGATATCGCTGGAATAGAGGTACTGAAATGTCCGTCAGGGTCAACCGAAGATTTTCGATGTGTTCCGGAGGAACATCTTCCGGAGCAGGTATTCCAGATAGCAAGCCTGACGTTGGCGGTGCCGGGTCAATAGACGTATAAACTCTGTCGTGCAAGTGAATACAATCGATTATTGGATTGCGGGAAACAATTTAACATACAAATTTTCAGTTGCCCTGCCTTTCGTTCCTTCTTCTGAGTGGTCCCATTCGATTTTTGCTAAAGCGATTTCACAGGTCTCCCGTACAGCTCTATTCTGATCATGAAGATATTTTCTCAAAACTGGAACGGAGGTTTCAGAAGATATAGCACCCATAGCTTCTGCAGCCTTATGTTCAGCTCGCTTCTGCGTTTATCTCGCATTTCGAGGACATCTATAGAGCTTACCTCGTGTCTGACCATCGGGTCCTCATTCTCATCACTCAATACTTGCTCCAGCACCGGTAAAGCGGCAGGCCTTTTGATCTGACCTAAACAATAGGCCAGTTCGTGCTTCAAAAGTGCAGAGTCGTCTTTGAATGCTGTCTTCTTAATCAGTACAGCTTTCAAAAGGCAAGGACTTTTATCATACAACCTTTAGATATAGCCAAAATTGCTGCATCTGATTTTAGAGACTTGAGTGTAAAAAGTGCACGGAAGCGAGTATGAAGAGGCAGGTCTCCTGACGCATTAAGGAGCTGCTTTTCAAGCGATTCGAGAGTCAAGGCTGATATATTCGACATGGCTGGTCGACAAAAATGATCTTATCGGAGCTTCCGACTTCTGAGTTTACCCAAGAACCGGAATGGTCCCTGATCTCCTGTCCGTTGAAGCAGACAAGCAATATTGGCTATACTTACAGAGAACGTACGATACGATAGGCAAGATGTTCAGCCTGATGTACGGATATATCTGCCAGTGGATAGAAGAGCAGTTTCAAATTTTAGGCTTCGGCATAATGACGGCTGCGGTTATACTTGCGCCAATTTTGGTAATAAATCACCTGACTCATCCGTTTTTAGAAAGAGAGGTTTGCGACACGGGTTCCCTTGTGCTGAGAAGTTCAACACCTTGCTGTTAGGCAGGTCCGGGTCACCGTTTACCGCTGGCAACATGATGTGGAATGCCATTCTTCTCGCGTTTCCTGTACTTATCCATGCATTTTCTCAATTTCCACTGTCCTTGAACGAACCCAAACCAATGGCAAAAGCAGAGTTCAAGTTCAAGGAGGGTTCAGACGTCTTCACTCCTTTGGATCTCATTCGACTCCCTAGGCCAGGCTCTGGCGTTGCTAATCTCCTTGGAGATCTGGTGCTTGTTCCTGTGTCTAAGTATTCCTTTGAGGAGAAAAAGTGCGTTTTGCCAATCGATTCGTTCAAGTTCAAGCAGAGTTAATTGACTGCGGCGACTCTCAGAAACCACAAATTGATCTATCTCTCGCCTATAGAGTATACTAGGCGACCTTTGATGTTTGCTTTGACCGACGTTGGCGAAGCTTTCTGGTTGGATTCTCGCACAATTGCACATGTCGTTACAAATGAGCAAGCCAAGCTTCAAGAAATTTACACCATTTCCATTCTATTCGAGGCCGGGTCTGAGCTTGTCACCAATTCCCCTTCGTTGATCGGTTCCATCCCGACTACCACTTCTACCAACTTCCGATACATTCCCGGTAGCAACTACCTCGTCTTTTCTGACAATGTTCATGAAGACGGTGACTTGAAGAACGTTAAGGAAAATGACAAAGCTTGGGATGACAGAGGCACTACCGCTTTCGTATACGATGAGACCTATGTAAGGCACTGGGATACCTGGAGGGGTCCGAAGCATTCTAGCTTATTTTCTGTTCGCTTGTCCCAAGATGAGGACGGAAGCTGGACCCTTGCCAATGACTTTGTCAATGTTCTGAACGGAACTAAGCATGTAAATAGGTTTGATTTAATGTCCATGATATTCACTGATCAATGTATTCAAGAGTACACCAGTTGAACCATTTGGCGGCACCGATGATTTCGATGTTTCTAGTACTCATATTGTCTATACAACTAAAGACCCCGAGTTACCCATGGCATGGCACACTAAACAGAATGTACGTTTTTGTCTCAATTCTTTCTCGTGACTTAAAAGACGACTCCGAATAGGTTTATATTGTCGACATCACTGGCACGTCCGCGTCTGGGCCAAAGGAATTGACTTCCGGCAAGCAAGCAGCGACCCACAGCCCTGTGTTTAGCACGACAGGCACAAAGGTTGCGTGGTTAGAGCTGGATAAGGGTGGATACGAGTCTGACCGAGCGAAAATCGTGATTTATGATTTGAAAAAGGATGTGAGGTATACTCTGACCCAGGATTGGGATCGCTCTCCTGACTCGTTGGCCGTAAGTATGTTCTACTTGCTGGAGAACTTGGACTGAAACGTTTATAGTTTTCTGGTGACGACAAGTACATTTATTTCACTGCGGGAGACGAAGCAAAGGTCAAGGTGTTTGTGCTGCCAGTTCCAGAAACTCCCACGCAGTCCACTACCCATCCAAACTTTGCTTCGCTGCCGAAACCGTTGGCTTTAACCCATTCTCATGCTTCATCGTCCATTCAACCGCTCTCTGGTGGAAGGCTTCTGTTCTCTCAGAATTCATTGGTCAAGCCCAATGACGTGCATATTTTGCGCGGATTAGAACGACTTGACGAAATAAATTCCTCCTTCGACACATGGAACAAGGACACAGAAAGTCTGGTGGCCGGGACATTCACCATCAGTCAGATAACTAAATTTACGGAGAATGACTTACATAATAAAGCTCTCCATGAAGGGGAGGAATTCTGGTTCGAAGGTGCAGAGGGCAAGAAAGTTCAAGGATGGATTTTAACGCCAAAAGGGTGGACACCACAAGATAGAGTTTTGCCAAAGAAAAAATGGCCTGTTGTGCTTGTAATTCATGGCGGTCCTCAAGGTGCTTGGGAAGATGCGTGGTCTACAAGGTGGAATTTAAATGGTGATCGTCCTTTTAGTCTCTTGACTTTCTGTTATGCTCAATACCCTTCTAGTGTTTGCTCAGCAAGGTTATTTCACCGTCGCTATCAATCCTACTGGATCGACTACCTTCGGCCAAAGTGTGCTTCTTTTCGTTTCATGGCATCTCTCCGATTGTTGATGATATATCTCAACCTAATTTACAGATTTGACAGACGCGATCAAAGAGGATTGGGGAGGCAAGCCATTCGTTGACCTTCAAAACGGCTGGAAGTACGTTCTTGAAAACTTTCCTGAGGTACGTCTATCTGAGAACTGAAACATAACTCATCGTATAACTGCTCTCGGTGAAATTAGATTGACGCAGACAGAGCTGTCGCTGCTGGTGCCAGTTATGGAGGATATGCCATAAAGTCAGTTCATTCTTTTCCTCTGAACTTTCTTAATTGACAGATGACGCTCTACCAAGTTGGATTCAAAGTAATCCAGAATTCGGATTTGGATTTAAAGCGCTTGTCTGCCATGACGGGGTTCGCACAGTCTTATCCTACGTACGGGCTCTGTCATGACTGTTGTTTCCAGGTATTTGATACAGGATACAATGGATATGCTACCGATGAATTGTTCTTTGTGAATATCTTCTTGGTTCAAAAGAAACCTATCGCGACTAACCTTTTTCTCCCAGTTCAACCACGAGTTTGGTGGTCCTGCTTGGTCCAACCAGAGCAGGGCCTTGTCTGCGAAGTTTGTGTTTACAAACACCAATATTACAATGGTTAAATCTCACCTCATTGCTTAGATTCAGTCCATCTAACTACGTACACAAATGGTCTACACCTCAGTTGATAATTCACAGTAGCAAAGATTACCGAATCCCAGAGACAGATGGTATCGGTGCTTTCCATGCGTTGCAACAGTATGTTTATCTTTTTCGCATGCCCTTCTATTTGCTGATTTCTGTTAATACTTGCTCACTACCTTAGGCTCCATATACCTAGTCGTTTGGTCATTTTCCCTGACGAGAATCATTGGGTGTTGAATCATGGTAACAGGTGGGGAATCATTCTTGTTATGAATAACCATTGTCTCATGTTTGTTTGTATTGACAGTTTGAAATGGCATTATGAGATCTTCCGGTGGTTCGATCAGTTTGTCGGCAAGGGCGAGTGAAGAAACAAACTGAAGTTGTCAAGGATCTGCAGTGTATTCACGGGGTCAGTGAGAGACTTTTCCCCTATCCCGTGTATGTTTAACTGAGATTAATTGAAAGATGCCAGACTGGTGCAGACTATGGACATAGCTGATTTGTTACCATCTTTACCATTATCCACAGGCGATCCTGCCAATATACCAAAACACAGCCTAGGACTTATGGCATATATGTGAGACTCTGATGAGTGATGCATACTATGAGGCCGAGGCAGGTTCATCGCGATCACTTCATGGTCCCTGAAGTGGTTAAGAAAGGTTGCCGCATGAGTCCAGTCTCGTCGGACGTCTAAGATAATTTGGCTACTCGATTTGAAACCATAGCTTTGACACCTCAGGTCTCGACTGCTGGGATTGTTACATTGTCATGGCTTTTTCCGTGCGTCAGTTATTGAACTTGACCTCATCAACACAATGTCCGAGTCGAGGACGCGAATTTTGCAAAAGGCTGAAGCTGAGGCGAAGTCGTGTTAACGCGCATTCCTCCAGCTCTAGTGTTGTTGTCAATCGTCTCGACGGAACGTCCCATGAGGGGAGAATTTCGATTTATTGTCACAGGGTATGTACAAACAATGGTTCCTCAACTTTTTTCCGATACCCCTCGACGTCTTTGCAACTTTTCAGCCGATCAGGAGCAACATCACCCCTCTTCTGTAAACCTAATGAATGTATCTATTATTCCTAATACATACTAGTGCCATCCATTGCTGGCACGCCGATACCTTGATGTATAAATACTATTGACACTGCATATTGAACACATGATGTTGATTATTCCCATAAGATTGTTGTTAGCTTGAACCTCTTCGTAACATAAAATTGTCCGCCATCACTTTCTTTTTGCGTTCTTTACTCCATCCGTTGGGCCGCCATTACTATCCAATGCGCCAATTTTCCGCTTCTTTGAAGTTGTAGGTTGATTTCGAGTTGCGGCAGAAGCTTGTGTCGAATGTGTTGGATTTATGGATTTCTTGAGCTTTTCTGGAGGAAGGGAGCGAGGCCCATAGACTTCTTGATTATCCTGGCAAGGGAGGTGAATGTGAGTGAAACACGTGTTGGATGGAGGCTGTTATTCAGCTCATACGTACCTCTGCACCCATTATTAGTTCGTCTTCGTCTTCGTCATCGTCATCATCTGGGCTATCACCAAACTCCGGCTCGCGTAAGTTTCTAGCAGACTTCTTCCTCTGTGGATTGCGGCGGCTTGGTTGTGGCTCGTAGGGTTCGTCACCGTCGTCATTACACGCTTCTTCGCCCTCGTCATGGTCTCCTTCACCTCTTGCGCTATTCAGAGGCGTGCGATATTGTTCGTCTCTCCATACCTGCCAACTCTTGCTCTTCTCTCTTTCTTTCCCTTTAGGCTGATTAGTATTCTTCCTCAAGTTCGTGAGGTTTTTGGTCGCTCTGGGCTTCTTGGCAGGTATAGGAGGCTCGTCTTCCTCCTCCGGCTGCTGTTCCTGGTCTTCATCGTATTGCACATCGTTCTCATCATCCTCCGTCTTTATAGGCACTTCAACAAGTGCCTGTACACGGCGTATAACTTGTGTACGTGAGCGATGTGATGTGGAAGAGCCCTCCTGGGTTTTTCTTCTCGGAATAGACGCCGAAACACTAGTATGCTGTGACGAACTTGCAGTCTTGTCATGTACAACACGGGTAGTATTTGATTTCTTTGCGGCCTTGG
>QGOD01000098.1:37776-48108 GCA_003313065.1 Sarcodon sp. MG97
CATGTTGCGACTGATAATATTTCTGGGGTGGTTGATTTGCGTACTTTGGAAGGACCGTGCATCAGTCCTGAATGGGGAGATAGCAAGGTAGAAAGGAGCATACCGATAATTGGTTTGAAACCAGTTCTTCAAGCCGCACAGACATACGATACCGTTCCTGCTCAATACGCAAAAATTGCTCTTTCCACTGTTGACAGGTCTTCTCCATCCGCGCATACTGGTCCTTCCAATGGGTTGTTTCGTCTCGGAGTTGAGAGATCGTTTCTGCTTGATGTTTGATCTATTTAAGCGTGTCAACTGCAGCTAATTGACAAAAATAAATGAATGCATACAGTCAGATCTGCTTTCTCGACCTGTGAAAAAATCCAATGAACATTCCATACATTTAGGAGTGAGAAGAATACGCACAGCTGTTTTCCACCCCTGTAGTTGCTGATTATGACTGGACTGCTCCAGCTCTATCGCACGGAGCGCGTTCAAAGCTTCATCGCGCTGGCTCCTGGCCTGGCGAGTTTCGGATACAGCTCGTGTTACATCAAGACGCGCCTGGTCTTCCACACTGGCCAACTGGACTCAAAAACCTCAGCATCTAAACGCACATACATACGCGAACAATACATACCGCAAGGGTTGCAGCATGAGATAGAGAGGATATCGCGTCTGAAATTATCGCTGACGGTGCCGAAGACGACATGTCGCGCCCAAACGTTTTCCAATACTGACCACCTTATAGAGTGTGGTGACTCTAACGGACTTTGCCGCAACGTTTCGAATTCCCTAGTTAAGTATCTAGTATGCGCATGGTCATGAGAGCACTCTGCTCGTGCTGGTACCGATGTTGTGGCCCATTCGACACTCGTGTAACACCGCTGGCTGGACGCTCACAGATTCACTCAAAGGTAGAATAGTTGATAGTAAAACTATTCTATCATTTGGTGTATCTGTTGGAGCAATCTTACAACTTGGTGGTCGCCAAAGGATGTGTTGTATGTCAGACTGGAACAATTTCTGGCTCCTGGAAACCTCATCAAATTGCTCAACGCCAAATGTACAAAGATCTCGATATGCCTGTATTGCGTTGCAGCCCGTGCTTCCTCGCCGGTTTACATTGAATGTCAATGATTCGGTGACCGCCCACGCTCTATGGAAATTGCCATAAGTGGTCAACGAGTCCTGAGATCTCGACTGTGTTCTTACACCTATGCCAGTCATTTCACAAACTTGGGCGCAGGGATCTTGACTCGTGTTTCATGTACACTAAGCAAACCCAAAAAACACAGCAAAATAATAAGTTCGAAACATCTGCGTACACTACATGAGTTTGCCGTTTGCGGACGTCACTCCACCGGCTTGCTTCAAAGCCTTGTTGGTGGCGAACAATACGCTGTCCAATATTGAAGCTACAGTCAACACCCCTCCAACAATTGCGCATGTTCTAGTAATAAAAGTCAATCAAAATAGTAAGCATATGAGTGGGAAGGTGGATGGGGCTTACGATGTTAGGAAGTGCGCAAAGGATTGTCTCGTCTCCGCATGGACCACCAAAATAGGCGAAATCTCATAGTTGAGGAATACGCCTGGAACACCTGAAGCGCCATGTGCTACGTGTAAACCGATTTTGTCGGTCTCTTGCATTCCTTTAGCAAGATCGCGTCCGAATTGTGTCGCACTGTACTGGTGAGTGTTGATCTGCCAAAAGTGTTAGGCGAGGAAATATGGTAGAGTCTCGAGGACTGAGCTAACCGTTTTGGAGTCAAGAGTCCGGAACTGGGTAGAGACAACTTTGAGGAAGTACTGGAACATATAATCTGCCTGGGTGGTCTGGTGGGTTATGTGAATAACAGCAGTCGCTTATGGGTCAATTGCTGAGTACTATACCTGCCATTCAGCTTGGTCTAACGGATTTGCGATGATGCCCATTTTCCTCTTGAAGTCTTGCGAGGTTGAATGCTTCTTCTCGTCATATTCATCGTCTGCATAGAAGGCCAACTGGTGAATTGTATGGCTGAAGTCATGACGGTGACCTTCTTCTCTCAGATATGGTACCAACTCGTAAACGTTTTGGTAAGTTGAGGCCTGGAATGATCGTCCAGGCGAAAGATGTATGTTTCCAGCGACTTTGTTGACGCGAACACGGCCTGAGAGGTTACAACCTTCGGATGCTTGATCTTTAAGTTTGTCTGCCCAACCTTCTGCCACGCACTAAACGAACAACATCTGATGGTGAATGTTGGAAGGGAATATGTGGAGTTACCTGTTCGATAGACTCCGGCCTGTTGAAACTCCAACCCCGATTCAAATAGGCCTCACGGACTTGATCACAAGTGTTGCAGCAACCTCCCTCAGGTGGCTGACCACCATAACAAGAACCACAGTAATTGTCTTGCCTTGCTTCGTTTAGTCTGTCGATGTCATTTCGGGGGTCATCCGAGTGCGAGTTGGGAATAGGTAAGGAATTGGAGTCTAGACGTATTTTAAGGATCTGATGAGAGATGTCCCGCTGAACCTCGCCGCTGACATCCATGACATCTAAACTCAACACTATGGAAAGGTTGCTCTCAAAATGCGTTTTTGAAAATCTGTTCACATGACGTACGATAACAAGGCACTCTGGGGAATGTAACATTCAACCAGACTGTCAAGTGCTGACCGCGGCTTTTGTCTACTAAAATAGAGGTATCCATATAGACTCGTCGGTAATCGAAAAATTCCATCGTGGAAATTGCCAAGATGATTGCAGCGGATAATATTGTCACTATTTTTGCGCACAGAAGTTTACAAAGAGAGTCAGAGGCACCAGGAACATGAATGACTCACGAAAAGCACCCGTCCGAGTCTTGACTTTGACATCATCCATAGTCTAGCATCCAGCATGATCTTTCAATAGCACGCAACAACTCGTGTTCTAGCAAAACCGACCTTACCAAAGGCATCGATGCCTTTTAAGGAGGCAAATAGCCCTTTAGCCATTGCTTAAGATCTTGACCTATTGTGCGAAAAACCAATCAAAGAGAGGAAATGGGTTGGGGCCCTGTTACCCAGTAATTGTCGACGTGGAAGATAGAAATTGGTCAATTTGAGTTCATCGAATCACGCGTGGCGCGGCGTGTTACGACTCACGTCGTAGGTTGTTTTTTTTTGAAACAACTTGTTCGTCGCAGTAATCTTGACTTTGGCTGGTACGCCTTCCTGTATGACTGCCTATGCTTGTAGGGATGTAGCTGGTAGATTTGTATAAACTTGGGCCCGGTCACCAGGAACAATCGTAGACCTACTCAAATTCACGTCATCGATGGTTTCAACGAATTGTTAAATCTTTCCAAGACAATTGAACTCAAGCTTGATGACCCGTAGTGTTGGCCTTGCCAACAATTCGTCCTGAGTACACGGAACCGCACTCGTTGTCCAACCCAATTCGAATTCTCATTCTTTCTCCTTGTTTCCGCTCGTGATATCTACCAGAGGAAACCAGACAAACAATGCATTCTATAGTGTACGACTTTATCACATTTGTCATGAGTTCTCGAGTAATAGTTTCAGGTTGCTGGCGCACCCATGGTGAAATTAACCATTTGTTCACGTGTCATCCGACGACTTTCCCCTTTCCCATCATCTCTGAACGTACTCGTGAAGTAGAAATGGATCATTGGAAAAGTGTCCTGCTACTATTTGTAGTGTTATGCTCTATCGTTCTCCCTACCATCGCATCGCCAGTCCAGCGGTCCTCAATTCGACCGCTCGTTATGTGGCACGGCATGGGTCTGCACAGCCAACATATGCCTCAACTGTCTCGGATTGATGATACATCTTTAGGCGACTCCTATGCTTCGCCGGCGATGCTCGAATTTGGAGAACTGATCAAGGCCATTCATCCTGGAATATTCATTCATTCAACTTATATTGATCAGAACCTGAAGGAAGATCAGAAGGCCGGGTTTGTGCGTACTCTATGTTTTCTTTTACTGAAAACCAGTCAAGCTAAAATCACGCTGGTCTGAACAGTATGGGAATGTCGACACGCAGCTTGAACAGGTCTTCGAGCAACTTTCGAGCATAGATGAGTTGAGCGGTGGGTTTGACGCTATTGGGTTTTCACAAGGTAATAGCTGACCAACTATCCTACAATTTTACCGTGCGTTGATTTTGTTCGTCTCAGGCGGTCAATTCCTGCGTGCATATGTAGAACGGTACAATTCACCTCCCGTTAATAATTTGATTACATTTGGCTCTCAGCATATGGGTATGCCTAGTGAAAGCAATGTTTTTATTCTTGAGTTTACTTTCATGCTCTCATCATAGGCGTCTCCGACATCCCTTTTTGCAGACCTTGGGATCTCATATGTCAAGTTGCTCGCCGTGCTGCTAAAGCAAATGCCTACAGTCAATGGGCGCAGGAGAATCTGATTCAGGTCCGTCCTGGTTGCGTCGTCTTTCCTAGATTCTGATTGAGACACCAGGCTCAATACTTCCGAGATCCAGATCAGCTCGAGACTTACCTAGCCGTGAATCAGTTCCTCACTTCCATTAACAACGAAGTATCCGCACATTCGAACACGACGTATGCAATAAACCTTGCTTCACTAACCAACCTGGTACTCGTCCTCTTTTCTCAAGACGAGACGGTAATTCCGAAAGAGAGCGCGTGGTTTGGATCCTACGAACAATCTAATCATAGCCATAGGGGGATGACTCTTGTGCCGATGCATCTTCAGCCACTGTATACGGAGGACCGCATAGGCCTAAGATCCTTGGACGAAAGAGGCGCTGTCATATTGGAAATCTGCGAAGGTGAGCACATGCAGCTTGACAAGGATTGCTGGGAGCCCCTTGTGCGGAGATTTGTTGGCGGCAATGTCGAGGCAGTAGATCCCGCAAACCCAGAGCATATCCTCCGTTTGCAGGCATAATTCAATATTTGCTCAAGCTTGTACTTCTATATTCATTGTGTGTGCAATTCATAATTCACCTCTGTACTGATGGCTTTAGGAGAGCTTGCAAACTTGAATGGTGCTTGCCGTTTGCCCCGTAGCAAGATTGCAAAATGCGACCGTCTTTTCCGTGCGATATTGGTAATTGAAGGAGTGGAATTCCAGGCTGAACCTACACTTGAATGCTAAGGACTCCAACCTTAAACGCACCTGATCTGATTGCTATCTGCTAGTTAACTGAAGTCACTCCTCGAACTCCACACCCACCGGTATATACCCATGCTTTGACCGCAAAAGTATGAATCCACTATTCCTGAACCGAGTAACTACAGAGCATCACCATGTCCATCTCAGTGCACTGCAGCAACTTGCAGTAGCAGCCGCGCTTTCCGAATGACCAAGTCTTGGAGGTAGCGAATATAAAGTGGGTACAGGTACTTTACTATAATTGAACTAGTGATCGAATTCTAGGAAGCAAATACAAACGTAAACGACCTGGGATTATGGTGAGTCATAGTATGCTTACATTTTCAATCGGGCTGCTTACGAGTGTTACTCATACTTTCTGACGTAGCGTCTCATTAGTTGTTGGATGACTGTAGCATGTGAAGGTAAGGTGATGGTCATTCTAGGCGTGTGTGGCTTACAAACAACAACTCCCAGGACGCTCCTCTCCTTAAATGCTGAATAATTGGCCCCATGTATAAAATGACTGTTTGAGAAAGGTTTTACAACAAAGTCCAATTATCATAAGCTACCCATGTCGTCTTATGCTGTTACAGGAGCTTCCCGAGGCATAGGCCTCGAGTTCATTCGACAGTTGGTGGGTACCGTGACCGTATTGATGCTAATTATTGGTCTTATTAATCGGGTTTCTCAGAGCTCGAATACGGAAAATACTGTATTTGCTCTTGTGCGAAACGTCCAGGGAGCGATAGAGTTGCAACAACTCGCAGAGTCGGGTTCGAATATACACGTCGTCCATGCTGATTTGCTTGACAACGACTCGTTGCAGGTGTGTTGACTCGACTGATGTTATGGCTGCTTGAATTTTGTTATGATTACGCTGATATGTAGGCCGCTGCGCTTTACGTCGCCAACAAGACAGGGGGTTCGTTGGATTATTTGATCAACAATGCTGCCTACGTTCAGATAGAACGCAGATACAACAAGTTAACAGACTAGTGAGTCTAATCGTTTACCGGGTTTTTGAAGCGTATCAAGTTGTACTCCAGCATCGGACATGAAGATGAATTAGATAAAGACTTCAACGACAATGTAAAGTCTCTTTGTTCTGATTTTCTGTTTCAGTCATGACCAACTCTTCCGTTGAATAGACCCAGATCAATGTGGTCGGCATCGTCCGGACCGTCAACGCTTTCCTCCCGCTTTTAAAGAAGGGCTCTGTCAAGAAAGTCGTTACGCTTAGCAGCGGACTGGGAGACCTCGAATCCACATTGGCATCCGGATTTGCTGTGCACGTGCCATACTCCGCATCAAAAGCCGCCGTAAACATCGTTAATGCGAAATATGCCAATGAGTTCCGGGAAGATGGGTTCTTGTTTCTGGCTATCAGTCCTGGACTTGTTGCTACAAACACCAAGCCACGTAAGGTTTTTCCTGCTACCGGTGACGGATATATTTATTCAAAAATGCTCATGCTTGGTATCAGCCAGTCCAGATGAGATGAAAAATGTCGTGGAAATGGTCGAAAATTTCAAGAAGCTTTTCCCCGAGTGGGATGGACAACCTATAGCTCCGCACGAGTCTGTAAAGTCTATGCTGGAAGTCATCAACAGGTTCACGAGTGCGGATAGTGGTGCGTTCGTTTCTCACCTTGGGAATAAGCAATGGTTGTAGACGATGAGATTGGGCTCATTATAATATCAAAACATTAATTCAATATGTTATCCAGTTCGCTTGAATAAAGAGTGTCCATCTTTTGCATTTCATTCTTTAGACCACGGTCGGTAGTAGTAACAGATTGATAAACGGAGGTTGTTATATTGTATCCAGATTAGGAAAGGTTTACAAATCGCACCCGACTCAATGATCGGTGCATGGTCAGCAAAAGTAGTACACGCACTACATGATGGCCTCGGATAAGCAAAACTGAGCCGGTCCAAATACACTTGTACAAATAAGCTTAAATTTCAACCGCCATGTCCCTACCATCGTCCTCAGATCTTTCCCTATTTCTTGAGCAACACCCCGTACTCGAGATCCTGCTCATCTTGGTGGCACTGAGGCTGGTTCGACTCTTGTGCGATCGCATACTTGCCCGGATATCCAACAGGTGGTTGTGGCTCACTTTATGAGGGTCCTCTCTCTTTCCAACGAGGTTTAGGTGACGCTGAGCGGTCGTGGGTCGGTGCGTCTATAGGGGATTATCACAACGGTGTGTCTTTTTTTCTCCATCTCTGACGTACAAGACATGGCTTATAAGTACCAGTAGCATCAAAAGCGGTCGTCAGTGCAATGCCTGAAGGACTGGCATGGGTGAGGGATTTCCAACGTGTGCCTTTTGTTGCTGATCTGTCGCGCATTTGAAACCACTAGTGCGTTTAGGTAATTTTTTTCACATGTAACCCAAGGCAAATGGCTGTTCTGCATAGCGACCATGAATGATCGCTGCACCGGCTCCGAATCCCTTCTGTTATCAACACATGCCTTTTTTTGCACCTGACTCGCCCTTCAAGCTTCAAGATCCGGGCGTGTCAACAAAGTTGAAAGAAGGTGATGGTTGTGCACATGAGAAATTGATCGGAGGTAGGAGGATGCACTCGTGAGAATTATCTGATAACTTCTTGCATAAGTATGCGACCTGAAACACCAGCGATAGAAATTTCGAAGAACTGGTTTTCATTGCCAAATAATGAGGGATCTGATGCATTCATGTGATTTTTTCTCTCCATTCTCCTATCTCCTACCTGTGGATTAATGTCGCGCATTTTACAGGAGCTCCCCCAACGCATTCAAGTTGCTATTCCAGGACAATTCGAGGATTCTAGGAATCTCCTTTATCACGTGTCGTGTTAGTATGATTTATCGTTTATAATCTCAATTTCACAGAGACCTCACTTTCTCATCACAGACACTCCAATGATTTACCTACAATCGGTTTATTGGAAGCAGCGCCCTAATATGCCATATCCTTCATCGCTTAATAGGCTGCTATATGCACCGCTCCCTCTGCATTAGCAAGGGATTTTGCTATATGAGACGTGGCAAGTCAACTTCCCATACATCTCGAAATGGATCGTGAATCCTCGAAGCTTTTGTAACTGTTCCTAACTTTATAAGTAGCTCACTCGTTCAACCTTTCAATGGCTAGTTGCGCTGATGGTCAAGTTCTAAAGGTCTAATGACTGACGGAGCAACTCTGTCACAGTGCCACTACTGTCTTCCTCGATGTCAATAATTGGAACTCCATATCATCGATGTCGCGAATCAGAAATTTGGTTATCATGATTCCTGTCGTACCTTCTTTTCCACCTTGTATCACCTCCCGTATCTCGTGTTCGTGATCCAAAACTAATTGAAATGTTCCGATTATTTGAAAGATCTTATTAGCTTGTTCGGTTCCGGGTGAGTCTGTCTTCCTGGCTAGATGACATCAACCTTGTGCTCACGACCGCATACTTGTACATATAATCCTTGGTCTTCAAGGCATGCCCTATCATCCCCGGAGTTTCTTATACTCAACCACCCAAGCTTGATTTTGCCTGTCGATTCCCGACAGTCCGGATGCAATTGCACTCCAAGTGACATCATGATACTACTAGTAGTAACGTTGTATGCGGTTTGTATGCTGCGCCATGATATAAATGGAACTGGATCTGAATTATAACGAGATTCGGTGAAAGGCGTTTGTTCAGCTCTCGTAATTACCTACTATATGACAGAACCCTTCAGTATGGTGAAACGAATAGTTCTGTTAAACATCCTGGACGAAACGCACTTACTGTATATGTATATCTTCGATAGAGCGGGGTCGGGATCCGTGATTGGAGTGCCTGTCACCATCTTGCCCTGATACTCGAATAAATTAGTCAGGAAATTCCAAAGTTTTCTGTGCAGTCTCTACTCTAGGCACATATCGTTAACCATCTTGGCGCTGGAGTGGGTCAAGATATAATTTTAGCTCGTGCCAGACAACCTGAATTTGAAGCTTATCATCAAAATTCATTTGCTTTATTGGATCCGAGCCTGTGGCTAAAGGGCTCGCATCTTCAAAATTGTACTCCGAGGGTAATTTTGGGTTACCCCCCACTCCGCAATCACTCAATCCCCCACTGCCCTCTTTGCCCTCCCCAGCTTATGGTTGTAGATCAGTAATGGCAGTTTTTTCATTATCCGGACAGGGCTTGTTCTCGACTGTCTTCTTTGTAGTACTCATCGGGTTAATCTTTCCCGCACTGCTGGGTTGCATGTACCACTATCGCAGGAGGCTCATGCCGCCGCCAAGTCGAATTACATGGGCTGATGTATTCGTGCCGAGTAATACGCCAAGATTGTGGGATATCTGGGCGAAGCGGACAGATCCAGACGGCTTGTCGAACATGCTTGTGAGTGCACATGCTTTTGCCTGTTACCGCGGTTGTTTGCATTGAACGAGCAGTTCTTTTCACTGCGTTAGCCGCTGTCCGCTCAGGTTGGCGGCGGGTGCAGGTCTCGGGAGCGTCCTCGTCCCGACTTTTCGCGCGCTGCTATCTCATCGCGCTTGAGTCGTCCGGCAACGAGTGCTCCGCCAATACGACAGCGAAAGGTCGTTGCCGTCAGTGTCCTTGTCCTCATGCCTTCGCCTCCAAGAGAGGTCGACTTGGCTGAGGGTGATGTAACTGATGAGCTTGGAGCGTATTGGATTGGGACCACCTTGGTTCCAGCGTCGAGTCGGCTGGCAGTGGATGGTCAGCCATAAGCAAGTATGTTCGTCCATTTTATGTCAGTTGCTATTTGGTTGTGATTTTTCCAATCAGCCGGCGAGCTGTTCAAGTTTACGTTTAGGATCACCGTTTCCTGCAAGCTGTCGCATGTTTTCCACTTACTCATCCATCGGATCATCGTTACCCCCACTCCCACTGACCTTTGGTTTGTCTCTCTCTTTCTTTCTGTTAGGAGCGAGCTATTATGCGTGTCATGCATTGGCTATGTCTGTATCACGGTTGCTGTAGGAGACGTACTTTTTTTGGTTTAAGAAAGTTTGGAAGCAATGAAAATGATATTTTTATTTATTGTATCACTGTATGTACGAAATATACTTTGTGTACTGGAAGGATCAAAAATTGCGACCAGATGATAGGGAAGTAGACAGGACAGAGCGGTGAGAGCCATCCGTTAGTACAAGAGATGTCGGACGATAGGCTACAGTCAGAAAGCCAGCGAGACAACACAAGAGCCACAG